>JANIVK010000004.1:0-242980 GCA_030555795.1 Entelexis sorbosivorans | reverse complement strand
AACCCTGATCTTGTCGGTGAGAGCGACACGTCCTAGCCATTAGACTACATCGGATTGTTATGGAACCGGCAGCACTGCTCATGACTGCACCATAAACATTAAGCTGAACAGAGAGAAAAAAGGAACAAAAAAGTTAAACAACACTCCGATGCAGGGAATCGAACCCTGATCTTGTCGGTGAGAGCGACACGTCCTAGCCATTAGACTACATCGGATTATTATGATAGCCGGCAGCAGTGATGATATAAAAGCACTAACTGTTTAGTTTGCGGGCACAGGAGGACGAATAAACGCTTATCAAGTTATTTCCTGTACCTTTCAATTAAATTACTACTACCTGCAGCAAATTGGCAATGCCTGGCATTATATTTTAGGTAATTTAACGGTTAACTGCTCCGCGATGCCTTGCGTAAACTCCGCGATGCCGTTCTTAACCTGCGTAGCTTAATTAGGATGCACACAAAAACTAGTAAACTCTGTGTGTTCCGCATAACCAGAAAGACGCCATAATTAACAAATACGGAGATTTAAAAGAATGCGCATTTTGAGTCTGAGAATGGTTATTTGGTCAAACACTGACCGCATTTTTATGGCGGGACGGCACTAGAAATATATGAGTACCGATGTTGCCTTCACGTGAGCGCTCGTTATCCGACTCGGGATTTTGGCAAGAAAGGCCGCCGCTAGTCGGGGCAACGAGAGTAAGACTTGCTAAGACGCCTAGAATCTGAGCACCAAAATCTATATCTGATCGACGGGTATTGTCCGAGCCAGTCGCTAGCACTATCTGAGGCCGCCAAGCCGTGACATAATCTCGCAGATAAGATAAAGCTTGGGAAGGGCGATTCGAGGTGAGGTTCTTGGGTTAGGCCGTTATATATTTTATCTCTCAAAAATATCCTAGGCACAATTCCGCGGGATCTTAGAGCTCTTTTGACGTCCTGACACCCCCCACAAGCGCGAGCAGTGTACTAGGCATTGAAGGTGTCATGGGAACTCGTAACGTGGATCCGGATTACATCCCTGGCACCGACGCAATCTTCGGCAATGAGCTAGAGCAGGAGGAATCGTTGCTGCGCGACGGGGAAGTCATTCTCATCCCGCAGCCGACGATCAGCCCTAATGATCCTCTGACATGGTCGAAGACCCGCAAAACAATCCAGCTTCTTTTGGTGCTACTTTTTACTGGTCTCACGGCGGCCACGTCGAACTCGTGCGGCTCCGCCGAAGACGGCATCCAACAAGACCACCCGAACATCTCAGACGACGTCTTCAATACCGGCGATGGTGTTTTATTCCTAGGAATAGCATGGTGGACCTGGCTCAGTGCGCCCAGCGTCTACCTTTACGGCTCGCGGGTTGGTTATTTGTTTGGCGTGCTCCTCAGCATCGTGGGCAATGCCTGGTACGCTAACTGTAAAACAGTTGGCGATGTAGTCTGGTCTCAGCTGTTTATCGGGGCATCTGAGAGCGTCACAGAGGCCGTAGCCCAGCTGTCCATCACGCAGGTGTTCTACCAGCACCAAGCCACGCATTTCATTGGCCTGTACGTCTTGGCCATCTCGGTAGGAACTTTTGTGGGGCCACTAATTGGTGGCTTCGTGGCGGACAATATTAACTGGCACTGGGTTGGCTACGTCGGTATGATCTGCTCGGGGTTCGTCGGCATCTTGCTATTGTTTTTCCTCGAGGAGACGTACTTTGACCGTTCTCATTTCCGCACAAAGCAGGTCAGTGAGATCGACGCGACGAACATGAGCCAACGCGGTGGACTGGAGAATAGCATGGAATCGACACACTCGAAGTCCAAAGAGGGCTCACCGGCTTTTGTGACGGATATGCACCCGGAGAACACTCTGATGTCAATGCGGCCTGACATCGTCGACGAGACGAAGCAGGAAGTAGCCGATAAGCCGAAGACGTACTGGCAGCGGATCCAGCTCATTACGCCTGCCGTGAACATCAGAGGCTTCGGTTTCAAGCAGTATATCCACCGGCTCATCCTTATTTTGAGGGTTTTGCTGTTCCCGCCTGTGCTGTTTTCAGGGTTGCAGTGGGGTGCTCAGGACGCTTGGTTGTCATTCTACATCGACTTGGAGGACGACTACTACTACGATCCGCCCTGGAACTACTCTGATGCCGCCGTAGGCATCATGAATATCCCCTGCGTAATTGGAGCAACACTCGGGTGCATTTACGGCGCTTGGTTCTCTGACTGGTTTGTGCTCTGGATGGCGAAGCGCAACAACGGCATTCGAGAGGCCGAGTCCCGTCTTTGGTGTCTACTGCCAGCAGGCCTCATCTCTCCTGCGGGCATGTTCCTACTGGGTATTGGCACCGAGAAGCACTGGAAATGGTACGCGCCATACGTCGGACTCGGCATGATCGGGTTCGGCTGGGGCTGCTGCGGCGATTTGTCAATGAGCTACCTGGTAGACTGCTACCCAGAAATGGTTCTAGAAGGCATGGTGGGGGTATCGCTCATCAACAACAATATTGCTTGTGTCTTTTCCTTCGTTGTGGACCGATGGATGAACGCTATCGGCCCACAGAACACGTTCATTTCCATCGGCGTTCTCAACTTTTTCTTTGTATTCTTGAGCTTGCCCATGATTCTTTGGGGTAAGTCGTGTCGCAAATGGACCCGCGGAATGTACTACAGGTTTGTAGAGGAGCGCGACAGCCTCGACGCCGCGTCTTGACAGATCGTTACATATATATTTATATAGCCTGTAATCATTTAACGCACGCCATGACGAAAACAGTATGAAGCGTAATGAGCAGAACACACATATTCACTCTCGTACCCGCGGTCGTTGCACGAGTGCGAGCTAAGCGTATATACGTGGGGCAGGGCCGCACGAGACAGTGCACGGGAACCACTATTTAACTAACGCAGCGGCAATAATTGCGAAGACCAAACTCGTGGGCTTCTTTTGTGTTTGTACTTGGATTTTGGTGAGCGCATGCGAATGCCCTGATTTCGCATCCTTGACCATTCTGACAGGTTAGGGCGTGGCCGAACGCGCGCACAGTGCTGCACTCAGCTCTGGCAAATTCTTCGACACTTACAAAACAGTTACGTAATTTTATTTTGCAGAACGTCTATATAAGTCGACTCGATCGACTACCTTGAGGATTCTTCTCATCAAAGAATTCCCTCGCGGGGGGTCCCGGGAGGGTGATCTTTGAACCAAATACGTGCGTCAGTTTCTATTTGCTTGAATGATGATAACACCATTCCTTCTTTTCGTTCATCTTATCCGACTATGATGATAGTAAAGGCTGCCCGCTCCTTATCTGGGGGGCACCTATGGGCTTACTAGCCAGTACTTTGTGTCTGACTCGCAATAGAAACGCGCTTTAACAAAAAGTAAGTATTGCGATGATGAAATTACCTTAAACATTCGCAGTTTCCACGGTAGCACACGCTTGAACCCAATGAGTGTGCCAGTGACCGCCGTAATCCTTCCTTGGATGTCTGATGCAGTACTAACCAAATCAAGAAAAAGTAGTTCAAAGCTAATTGGAATTCCTAGATAGTAAATCACTACCTTCTCACGCTATTTGCAGCGGCTGCGGTCTTAGTCTAGCTTTCGTGCATTTCCACAGCTTCCTTTTTTTTTTTTTTTTCTATTTTATTTTCTCTTCTGACCAACCGCCGCCATAGGTAGCTGCGTTCGAATAGCTGAGTCACGCACCACCTAATAGATGTTCACACTCTCTTCGTCCGCCACATCTAATTATACATGACAATGTCGCTGCTAAAGAGTGCAAGACTGCGGGTGCTGCGAGTGCCATTGACCCGAGCATATGCCGACCTGAACCGCCCAGGGCCGATGCCGCTCCCCAAGGAGGACCAAGAGGAGTTTGAGCGGCTGCAGAGGGAAGCCCAAAAGTCGACGGTGAATCCGTTGCACGCGGCCTACGAACGGTACGAGGAGTTCGAGGGCGTGAAGAACCCAGTCACGGGTGAAATTGGCGGGCCCAAGCAAGACCCGCTGCGACACGGCGATTACTCGTTTGACGGTCGCGTCACCGATTTCTAAGGAGCATTGCCCCACGGAAATCTGCAGACAGTATGTATGACGTATGTGTAACGAAAAGCAATTACATAGAGATTCATGAGTGATCCAGGCTGGTTTTGAGGGACCCGATCAAGGTCTCTTGACGCTGCAACAAGCTCTTGATTGTACGAATTTGAGCGTGCGTCAGGTTCTGAGACGACGGCGCAGCGCTAGCCTTGCGCGAGTCTCGCAGCGCTTGGAGGGCAGACACAGAGTCCTGAAGCCCTGCGAATTGACTCTGCGCTGCTGCGGTTTTATGTGATAGTTGCGTCTCCAGCTCGTCGAACCATCTTTCTTCAGCTGCGCACAGCGGCCGCTCAGCAACCTTCTTTTCTTCCAGTTTAGCTACCGCGTCGGCAAGCTTGCGGATGCGGTCATTAAGTTGCCCCTGTCGCTCTGCCACGGATGCCACTGTCTTCGGGAGCTCACTGGTCTTGCTCTTCATGTTGTTCAATTTCTCAGAAATGGCCGCCGCGTGCTCGAGCTGGGCTAGCAATTCCTTCTTTTGTGTCTGCCGCGCGAAATGCATTTCGACAAGTGCCTTCAACAAAGTAGACACTTTACTCTCATACGTGCTTGAAATGTCATCCAAATCGTATAAGGCTGCCAAATTCGCATCCAATGGCGTGGTCGGCATGCTTGGCGCCACACGCATATCTGCCAGACGCTCCCACCTCGAATTCGCTGCTCTCACAAAGCTGGACGTTTCTAAGCTCAGGTTCTGTAAGGTGTCCACCAGACTGTCATTGTCAGCTTCTCGCAAAGGCCAGGCCTTTACTGGCGCATTGAACGAAATAGGGACCGCCTCGATAGCGCGATGCGTGCAATATGCGTATGATAGCGCTATACTCTCCACCTTCGTTGCCGGAAGGTTTGCAGGCACCGGTAGCGCTGAAGCCGGTTCAAGGGCATGCTTGTGCCGTAAATTCGCAAGCTCATTGACCCAGGGCTCTATATGCAGCACATGAGTCTCACTTTGAGTGTCAATGATAGCAAGTTTGGGAGTCACGACGCGCACCTTTCGCACTTTCTGTGGCCGCGCGAACTTTACACACGATACGAGCACAAGGTCCTTGTGCATCGGGAAGCCCGACATGAAGAAATTCACGAAGTGTGTTGTCGTCTGCACGATAATGTCCGAAGCCCAGCCGCCACTCAGGCCTCCTACCGCCAGGTCAAGCACTTCTTCGTCGTAAAGTTCTTCCGGATAAGGAACAAGTTTCAGAGGCTCTGAACTGATGCGCAGGGGCATCTCCTCGCGCGATGGCCTTTTGAGGACGGTGACCTTGCCATAAGTTTCCGACCACTCGTCCAGCTCGACTGGCCATGTGCCCAAGGGTGCGAACTCGCGCATGGCACTAAGGCGGTCTTTAGGAAGCTCAATTTCCGGAGGCGCAAATGGACAGAGGCCGTATATATCGCCGTCTGCAGTCGCCACATACAGAGTAAGCAGTCCCGCGGGAGCGTTTTCAGAGCCAAAGCTGAGCCCCACAGCATCCAACTCGATATTCTCAGCATCTAGAAGCCGTGTTCTCTCTACGATTGGCGCCTCTCCCGGCGGGCAGTACACAGAAATGAGCGAGTGCTGCGTGAGCACAACGAGGCACGCGTCCTCGCGCGCACAGGGGTGCCAAAGCATATCCCTGATGTAGTCTTCGAACTGCATTCCGTCGATACGCAGGCGCTGAGCTGGAAGTCCTGGCTCGGTGATCCAGATGCTCAGAGCCTTGCGAGCGGCCACGGCGAGCAAAGAGCCCGACTTATTGAGGGCCACGTCTGTTGCACTGAAGGTGCTGTCAAGCCGCACCAACTCATGAGCTGTTCCAGCACCTTTACGCCGCAGCACCCGAGAGCCATCAACGTACACTATCACGTCGTCGCTGCTGTGATACGGCGGCATCCCTAAGCGTGCTCGCGGCCGTTTGAGAATGCAAGCACAGGTCGCTGTTGTTTATGAAGAGAGGGCTGTACTAGGGCAAGGAAAAGGAAGTTCGCGGTGGGCCTGAGACGAGACTTAACTGGCCTTAAACGACGTGAGCACTGAATTTACATTCGAATATATCAAAATAATTACAGCACAGCTGGCATGTAACGCAGCCGTGCAAGTTCAAGCCGCCCGCTATTTAGCGTTAACGCCATGATGCTGGCTGGTGATGCTGGCTGGTGATGCTGGCTGGTGATGCTGCCCAGCCGGAAGATACATTGGTAGAAACCACGAACAGGCTAGAATATACCAAGAGGTCGCGGGCTCCAGTCCTGTACTTTTGACCACCCGGGCGTGGTGGGAGCCGTTTCCGTTTCGGGAAAGTCAATGATCGTGGCCCCCGTGAGGTGGGCCATCTTTGCGGCAGTTGAGTAAACGTCGCGCAGGCCGTGCTTCGCTGCGTAGATCGCGGCAATACTGGCATTCCAGGGACGAGGAACAGAGCACAGGTTTTGGACCATATCTGGCGTCAAGTACGGGGCCAGTGCTTCGCCCCAGGTTTGGAGTAGTGGGTATTTGCGCACTTCGCGAGCATCAGAAGTATCTACAGGCCACTCCCTCGGCGAAAGCGCCGATGCCACGCGCCCAGCCAAACTCTGGCAGAATTGCGGCCCCAATTGTTGAAATAGAGGCAGCCAGAGCGCGACTACGCCGGCGCCCTGTTTCGGCACTGGACCTGAGCCGGCCGGTATAAGAATATTACGCGTGAGAACAACCGTCAAAAATTCGGGCTCGTTAGCTGCTATTTCTGTCCTCAACGATGTAACCAACGCAGATGGCGGGACCGCTGAGGCATCTGAGCGCTTCAATCTTCGCCAGTGTTTGAGCAATTCCTTTATGCGTTCGCCGGGGTCCCCAACAGCATCCAATGGCGCTGCTGACTGCGTCTCGGACCTCGGCGCTTCCGTCTGCAGCCGCCAAAACGCTTCCCACAGCCAGTCCAGCGCCCGATTAGCCATATCGCGCAGCAAGTAAACGGATGGCAGGTATTCGTGGGTTGCCGCATGTCGTAGCTCGACAAACGCGTTCGGCAGATTGATATTCGTCGCCAACGCATGCAGGGGCACTGCCGCCTTGCCGACCTGAGCCGCGTCTAGAATTTCGTTGACAAACCGAATTAGCGCCATGGCATACGTGAGACGAATGGCATATAGGTCTGAAGTTGGTACGTCACTATGCATGGCCGACACAACCAAACACGTGACGTGTACACTTGGTGGCAGCTGTCCGCGCGACTCGTACGCCTTGCACAGTGCGAGCCCGCGCTGTTGGGCGCGGTGATCACCATAGAGCAGGTCCCGGAGATGCGCCAGTTCTCCTGCGGACTTGAACACCACGAGTCTGGACATATAAGTCAACAAAACTTCGGCAAGGCCAGATTCAATTTCTCCACTGTTGCTTGTGTAATCAGGCAAGGGCTGGCTACAAAGGCAAGGGCAGCACACATACACACACACATAGGGGGTGGGATAAAGGGTTCGTGGACCCGGGGCGGGCCCTAAGTCATAGACGTGACGACCCCACCAAGTTGGCTTCATCTCTACGACGCTCACACCCCGCGACTTGCTGCCGCAGTGATTGACCCGCTTCCGAGCTTAGCGCGGGCCGGCAACACAAGATACTCACGCAGATGCCCCTCCAACACAACAACCCGCGCGCGAACCCGCCAAAGGTCATTATCCACAACTCGCTGGCACAGAACTTGCAGCTCCGCAACGCCACTCTAGGAACTTCGGTATCATCAAACTACCATGTATTGGACCAGTTCTCGAGCTCGTCGAGCACCGGCTCCACCGGCATGAGCACGCCCGTGCCGAACTCTGTGTCGAGCACGTCCGAGCGCCGCGCTACGACCGGCACGCAAACGCCTCGTGAAATGGTCTGGGTCGACAGCAAGGAGCGGCTCAGTGAAATGGCTACAAATATCCGTGGTATCTCGAACGCGCTGTCGAACGTGGCCCTGGCGGTGCAAGTGAAGAGTGTCATGATCATCACGAAGCTCAGTGACGAAACTCTTGTCTCGAAAACCCGCGAAATTGCCGAGTGGTTGCTCGACTGGCGGCCGGGCTGCTCGCGGCGCGGCTCAGCGCAGGAGGGCTTTGAGCTTGACGTAAAGCCGCGCACCTGGTCGACCGGCGAGATCAAGGTCTTTGTGCAGGATCTGCTGGCCCAGAAGCCCGAGTTCGGCCTCGAGGACATCCGCAGACAGCGACCGCACCAGGCAGAGAATAGCCTGCGGCTGTGGAACTCGAAGGAGGTACAGCGACATGCCGAAAACGTAGACCTTGTCGTTACGCTGGGAGGCGACGGCACAGTGTTGTATACCTCATGGCTTTTCCAGAAGATGGTGCCGCCGGTGCTTTCGTTTGGACTTGGCTCGCTGGGATTCATGACAGAGAACAGCTTCGAGGATTTCGAGCAGATTGTTGACGAGCACCTCACGAACGGAATTTGTTGCGCACTCCGCATGCGCTTCGAGTGCTCAATTATGCGGACGCGCAATCCGGAAAAGAAGGGCAGTGATGATCTGGAGAAGGAAATGTGGCAAGCTGGCGAGGCGTGCCATTTCACAACGCATACGCGTGAGTCTGAGTACACGATTTTGAACGAGGTTGTTGTCGACCGCGGTCCGAACCCGTTCGTAACCACGACGGAACTATACGGTAACTACGAGCTACTCACCTCAATCAAGGCCGACGGTGTCGTTATCTCCACGCCCACTGGTTCTACGGCCTACTCCATGTCCACTGGTGGTTCGCTCGTACACCCAGATATTCCGGCTCAGCTCATTTCACCCATCTGTCCGCACACACTCAGCTTCCGTCCCCTTGTGGTTCCAGATTCCATGATTCTTCATATCGGGGTTCCCTATGACGCGCGCTCCTCGGCGTTTGTTTCGTTTGATGGCAAAGCCCGTGTACGCCTGGATCGCGGCGATGTGCTGGCCATCAACGTGTCGGCGTACCCATTCCCAAAGGTGCTGCAGGAGCGATATCAGAACATCTCCTGGGTCCAGCAACTCAGCCGTACCCTGCATTGGAACGAGCAGAAGCGACCGAAGCGCTACACGGATGGAACTACGGACAACTGGTCTTCGTGAGTGACAACGCCAAAACGACATGAGCGGTGGCTTATAGAGCTGCTTGGCCGTCTACGCTGAATATTCTCGCTGCACCGTGCACTGCGCTGCACCGCCCTGTTCTGTGATCGCGCCAACGAGAAGCTTTCTTGCGCCCACCCCGTTCTTGTACCAAATTACTCGTAACCCGAGTAGCATATCACCGCAGCGTACTTTTAGTTCTTATTTGCTAGACAAGTGCCTCTCATAAACAAATGATATATACATATGGGCACTTTACTGACCAAACTTTTGACGTGACTGACTACCTTGCAATCGAGTGGGCGCCAACCGAAAAGAACAGGTGCTGCCGACCGCTAGTTCACTATATTTTGCATCTTTGAACCCCGGGTTTCCAAAAAACCCGCCACACATCTGGCCCCGCGGCAGATGCGGCGGCGGCCCGCTCATTAATTAGGGTAGCGACGTGTTTACAACCCTCAAACAGGCAGGCATTCTGCAGCCCAAAGCAATAAACGCTTACTTACACGCTGAAAAATTCTCCAACACGGGCCGCTACTAACAGTATACCGGAGCATTACATTATCCGTACCCAGGCTCCCGTGGTGATTATATTGAAATTTTTTCTGCCCCTCACACTTCTTTCTTTTTTCACACCAACCTTCGGACCGGACCTTTACAACCATGGTGTCTGCACTTACGGTTGATCACATTCGGACCCTTATGGGCCGCAAGAATTCAATTCGGAACATCTCGGTCGTGGCACATGTTGACCACGGTAAGAGTACCCTGACGGACTCGCTCGTCCAGAAGGCGGGTATCATCTCCGCCGCCAAGGCTGGTGACGCCCGTTTCATGGACACCCGTAAGGATGAGCAGGAGCGTGGTATCACCATCAAGTCCACTGCCATCTCGCTGTACGCCGAGCTGACGCAGGAGGACACGAAGGACATCAAGCAGCCCGTTGACGGCAACGAGTTCCTTGTGAACCTTATTGACTCTCCGGGTCACGTTGACTTCTCTTCGGAGGTCACGGCCGCCCTCCGTGTTACGGACGGTGCCCTCGTCGTTGTTGACACCATCGACGGTGTGTGTGTGCAGACCGAGACTGTGCTGCGCCAGGCGCTTACCGAGCGCATCAAGCCTGTTGTTGTCATCAACAAGGTCGACCGTGCCATTCTCGAGCTGCAGATCGGCAAGGAGGACGTCTACCAGACGTTCGCTCGTCACGTCGAGTCCGTGAACGTCGTCATCGCCACCTACGGTGACGAGACGCTCGGCGACCTGCAGGTGTTCCCCAACAAGGGCACTGTTGCTTTCGCCTCGGCCATCCAGGGCTGGGCCTTCACCATTCGCCAGTTCGCCGTCCGTTACTCCAAGAAGTTCGGTGTCGACAAGGAGAAGATGATGGAGCGTCTGTGGGGCGACAACTTCTTCAACCCCAAGACGAAGAAGTGGACGAAGAGCGACAAGGACGCTGATGGAAAGCCGCTCGAGCGTGCCTTCAACATGTTCATCCTTGACCCGATCTTCCGCATCTACTCCGCTGTCACGAACGGCCGTAAGGAGGAGCTTCTGGCTCTGCTGCCCAAGCTCGAGGTTGACCTCAAGCCTGATGAGAAGGAGCTCGTCGACAAGGCCCTTCTCAAGACCGTCATGCGCAAGTTCCTGCCTGCTGCTGACGCTCTTCTGGAGATGGTTGTTCTTCACCTTCCTTCCCCGGCTACTGCCCAGGCTTACCGTGCCGAGACCCTTTACGAGGGCCCCACTGACGACGAGGCGTTCAACGCCATCAAGAACTGCGACGCTAACGCTGGTCTGATGCTGTACGTCTCGAAGATGGTTCCCACCTCGGACAAGGGCCGCTTCTACGCGTTCGGCCGTGTCTTCGCCGGTACCGTCAAGTCTGGCCAGAAGGTGCGCATCCAGGGCCCCAACTACACCCCTGGTAAGAAGGATGACCTCTTCCAGAAGAACATTCAGCGCACTGTGCTTATGATGGGCCGCTCCGTCGAGGCTGTTGATGACTGCCCGGCTGGCAACATCATCGGTCTGGTTGGTGTCGACCAGTTCCTGCTCAAGAGCGGTACGCTCACGACTATCGAGACTGCTCACAACATGAAGGTCATGAAGTTCAGCGTGTCGCCTGTCGTTCAGGTCGCCGTTGAGGTCAAGAACGCCTCTGACCTGCCCAAGCTGGTCGAGGGTCTCAAGCGTCTGTCGAAGTCTGACCCGCTTGTCCAGACCTCGATGTCGCCCAACGGTGAGCACATTATTGCTTGCACTGGTGAGCTGCACTTGGAGATCTGCTTCAACGATCTGCAGAACGAGCACGCTGGCATCCCGCTGCGCCAGTCCGAGCCCGTTGTCGCTTACCGTGAGACGGTCACTGGCACGTCTTCGCAGGTGGCTCTTGCCAAGTCTCCCAACAAGCACAACCGTATTTACCTGACGGCTGAGCCTATTGACGAGGAGCTTGCTGAGGCCATTGAGGGTGGCAAGATCACGTCGGAGGACGACATCAAGGCTCGCGCCCGTGTCATGGCCGACGAGTACGGCTGGGACCTCACGGATGCCCGTAAGATCTGGGCATTCGGCCCTGACGGCACTGGCCCCAACCTGATCGTTGACCAGACCAAGGCTGTGCAGTACCTGCACGAGATCAAGGACCACATTGTTGCATCCTTCCAGGAGTCGACGAACAACGGTCCCATTCTCGGTGAGCAGATGCGCGCCATCCGCTTCAACCTGCAGGATGTCACGCTGCACCCTGACGCCATTCACCGTGGTGCCGGCCAGCTTGGCCCCGCCATGCGCCGTGCGTCGTTCGCGGCCCTCCTCCTTGCCGAGCCCGCTCTGCAGGAGCCTGTGTTCAGCGTCGAGATCGCCTGCCACGAGAGCGGCATTGGCGGTATCTACTCCGTGCTGAACAAGAAGCGTGGCCAGGTTATCTCTGAGATCCAGCGCCCTGGTACGCCTCAGTTCTTCATCAAGGCTTACTTGCCCGTCAGCGAGTCGTTCGGTTTCACCACGATGCTGCGCCAGGCCACCGGTGGCCAGGCGTTCCCGCAGATGGTGTTCGACCACTGGCAGACGATGCCTGGCGACCCGCTCGACCCCAGCTCCAAGCCGGGTACTGTGGTCGTCGAGGGCCGCAAGCGCCGTGGTATGAAGGAGAACGCTCCGGGCTGGGAGGAGTACTACGACCGTCTGTAAGCGTGTTCGCACCTTTAATATTAGTTTAAATTACCCATTAACTATCACATCGACGCAGGCAATACTGCCCCTTTGTTTGTAGAGTGAACTGCGTGACTGTGCGGCGCAGGGCGTGCTGTTGTGTGAAGTAGATACGGCGCGATCATGCGTGCGTAGTTTTCCAACAGCAGCAGCACGTGCAAGAACTTTGAAGTCTTGTTATGCGCGCTGCGGCGCTCAACCGGTTTTGTGGAGAACAAAGGGCGCGCGTACACGTGACATATGAGCTGCCCCACCATGTGGCAGCTCGTGAGCAGTTCGACCAACAAGTCACTAGCAAGACATACCGCAAAATGTTCATGTTTCCTCGCATCTCCCGCGCCGCAACTCGGTCCTTGCCCCTGGTTTTCGGCGGTGCCATTGGCGGTGGTGCACTCTACACGCTTTCGCCGCGATTGAACTCGTTGCGCATCCGCAATGACGCTGTGGCGCCCTCGCGCCCGCAGCCCGGCGAGTCCATCGCCCAGTACGCGGCGCCGGTGCACGGCAAGGGTCTCTCGAGGTTTGGGGGCAAGCTGGACTATCACCAGCTCACTTTCGGGTCTTTTGCGGGAATGATTTCGGGCTACTTCTTCGGGCGCATCTCGAAGATGCTTGTCGGCGTTATTGTCACGTCGTTGATGGCCACTGAGTACCTCGCAGCTTCAGGTCACATTGATCTGCGACCTTTCTACCGCAGCGTTTACCAATGGTGCTTGAGACACTGGGATCAAGAGATCTTGGTCGAGGATCCGAGCTTCAAGTACAGCTTTGGGCTCGCGTTCATCATTGCGGCTTACAACGCCTAGTTAAACTGAAGACCCTTTTTAGGAGAAAAAAAAAGTAGTCTAAGGCTTGCTCTTGTAGTAGTACTACTCACCAGTCATGTCAGCCTTTTCGTCTACATATTCTTCGTATGTACATTATATACAGCCTTGTCAGTTTGGAACACTGATTCAGTTCGGCCATCTTCACCAATCACGTCGAAAACGGACGTGAACTGATATGGTCCTGGATTGAGGAACACGGCGTCAATGTTCACCTTCAGCTCCTCCTCCGCATCAAGCTTCAGTAGACGCTGGGTAGCGCCCATGAACAGCACATACCTTTGCGCCGTTTTGCTCGGTATGAGCCGCAGAATTCCGCGCGCGGGCCGAGTCGTAGACTTATTTTTTATGCGAATCTCCAAAGGCACGGCCGTATCGACTGGGCAGTTCGAATTTGCGGCCGAGACGGGCATCGACACTTCGACCGTGCTCGTAATCAGAACCCCGACCATTTGCCTTGACAGCTGAATAGACCGCAGCTCAACATAGCCTGAGCGCCCTGCAGACGTGCGCCACTCGCCGTGGATCCGTTCTAAAAGTGTCTCGCGGAGCCAGAACGCGCGAAGCTGGTCCGGCGTCGTGCGCGTATCCACAGTAAATTGTTTGTTAGACAAGCTCGGGATGGGCCTTTGCAAGTCCTCAGCACTAAGCGGTTCCCAAGGGACCTTAAGCAGGAATCTGCGCGTTTGCTGGCTCTCGATACTCTGCTCGACAGCACCTGATTTATGTGAGTCCTCACCACCAGCCCATAAAGACACAGACAAACTCTCACGCCACGAGTTTCTTAGATCGAGAACAAGCAATACAGCCGACGCTGATTGTGTCGGTACAATGTTCGCTCGCTCGACGCTGATACTAGCGCAGACGGTTACTTGCAAGGGTATGCGAAGCCTCCGTAAAGACTCTTCCGTCAAGCCGTAGTCGACAAGAATAGCCGCTGAATTTATGCCACGCTTGCCGGTCAAATCAAACTCAAACTTACGTGCCTCGCGAGCGCCCACCGGGTCAATACTCGAGACCATGTCAATGGCGCGCCGCTTGTGCAAGAAAAACTCATATTCGTAGAATTCAGCTCTTTGCACGTCTTGCTTAGACGCAGCTGAGCGGAGAGGATCCACGGTTGAGTCGTGGAAACCAAAGTGCATCACGCTGCTTGGCGTATGGCTCGAGCAATTCCACAGAGTAATGCCAAAACGTTTCCGTTCTCCCTCTAATAACATCGTCCAGCCTTTTTGAAGGGTAAGCTCCTGCAAAACCAAAACCGGCCGCGCTGGCGTAATGGGTATGCGCGTCTCTGGCTTCGGAAATATCTGGCCCTCGCAACCACTCACCTGTACATAGCAGCCAGCCACGACAAGCTCAGCCTGATCCGGCGGGGGAGTGACGGTTGTCTCTACACGAAACCGCATCGTATTGGCAGGTATCGTTACTTCCTTTGCTACCGCCGACAGAGGCTTGCCTTCCGAGTCGACGAGGAACAACTCAAAAACTTGCAAGTCCACGGCGAAGGGGTTCTGCAAATAAATTTTGGCACTTGTGGCCACGCCAGACTCCACTGAGCCTTCGCTCTTGGACTCAGTTCCTTCGAAAGGATTGTACAAGATGGCCGAGTCTGACTTGGGTGCTCGGACCGTGGCAAGACGATGCGTTTTGACCGTATATTCGACAACAAGATTGCTGTCCCAGTAGGAACTCTGGACAACGTCGCCAAAGCTACGAATGAGTTGGTACAGAGCCATTTGCTCCTGTGGCGTCATCCAATTACGCTGCGCCATAGCGAGCAAACGACTCGCCGCCTTAGTCTGCACCTCTGGGTTACACATACGTTGACCCAGAGCAACCAATTTGCGTAGAGTAGTAGCCTCAAGCTTCGGCCACGAGCTGTAGACCTCCAGAACGCTGTCTACAGCACCTAGATCAGTAATCGGGGCGTCTGGGCTGGCTGCGAGCGTCGACACGATTTGAGCGCAGGTGAACGCCCACTTACGCCGCAGTCCAGCACGGGCATAAATATATGCGACCGCCGCCAGTATTCTCGTCTGAGGTTCAGCCGGCAGCTTGGCAAGTCCTGGGTTGTGAATATGTGAAAGCCAGTCCTCAATAGTCGCGATCGATGGCGTCGTGCCAACGGCACCAGCCGCAATGGGGGTGCCCCTTATCGCTGCAGAAAGCGCAGCTTCCGTCCATCCTTGACCCAAGCGCAAGCTGACTAGCAGATTCGTGAACCGGATGATCGTTTCGTAAAAGACTGTGTAGGGCACGACTTCTTCATTCACACCCTGCGCATAGTCCTCAAGTGCAGCTCTAATGATGAATTCCAGCATTTCTTCGATCGGGGTTTGGCTAGTGAATGGCTGCGTCTTTTTGAGGGAGCGCACACGAGCCAAAGAAAATGACGAGGTGGTAGACGTGGAATTGCGCGGAGACTGCTGCGGAGACCGGCTCTGCGAATTTGGCTCAGGCTGATGGCTTAGTTGGTGATGCAGCTGGTGGCTCGCTTGGTCCTTCTGATCCTTACTTTGACGGGCCGAGGAAAACTTGAGCTGTTTGAGCGCAGCAGCCCAAGCCGAGTTGACCACTGCCGTAGGAGCTAGCGTCAAAGCACTCGAGGACGCGAATCTCTGCAGAACCATAGCGAGACCAATTGCGTCCAAAGCGGATGCGTGCCACAATGGATCGTTCGCTTCCTTCAAAATCGTGGCAGCTGCTCCCAGCTCCGTAATCGCGTCATGGTCGCGGCCGCTCAGTAGGTACAGGGAACCGAGGTATTTACGCGTGCGGCCCTCTTGCTTGCTTTTTGCTCGCTCAGCGCTCCCCATTGAGATGGATCCATGACGCCCTACAACGGGCTCTAGCGTGGATGCAGCGTGAAGGTGCCCAGTGTTGCGCGCGGAGCGATGCGAGTCATGCTTTTCAGGTTTTGCCGCACTGGGGCCCATCTTGGCGGCAGGGCTTTGAAATGTGTTGAGTCGGCGCGTCATCCAGAAGGACGACAGATTCGCCAAAAATATTCCAGTGATGGTGCTCAGCACGGTTTCTAGGCTCGTCCAGTTAGAGCTCAAGACTGGAAATACCTTGGGCGGCCAATCCGCGCTGCCCTCGGAAGAAGGCACCCCGAAAACCAGAATGACATGACACAGCGCCGAGGGATAAGTTTTCCTGAGCTTTTCTAATTGGTTCTTGAGATCAATGCCCTCCTCGTGCACTGCTGAGTTGTGCACTATGCCCACGACAAGCATCTGCTGCCGCCAGGGCTCGAGATCAAACAGGGCCGCAACAGGCCCCGGCGTGGGCTGCGTCTCGAAGTTGAACATGACGTGGCCCGTTGGATTGCCGCGAGGATCAAAATGCTTGTGTTGTTCCTCAACAGTTGTGCCGTCTGTGCTGGTTGGCAGGTGGACATCTATAAGGCTGACCTCTGCCGCTTGCCGAAGGCGCTCATAGTACTGCTGAAACTGCGAGACCTTGAGCGTACCTACGGGCAGCACCAGCGCCCCGACATGCGAGGGCACGGCGTAGTTGTACGCGTCCATAAACTGCTGCTGGCAGGCGCGGTAAGCGGAGAAACGCGAGATGCGTGAGGAACGCTGGAGAGCGGTACCATCACGTGCAGGACGCGGACGCGGACGCGAGCGATATTGGCGGTTATTGAATAACTACTACCCGCGCCTAGCCTAGCGCGTAGTGAGAGCCGCGCTAAGAGAAACACTAGAGCTACAGATATCTAAAGTATTATAGGTAAGAAGTTCGACGACAGGCTTATGACTTGTGACAACTTTGCCCAGTTCTCGCTAATTTGCGCGACGCGAGCCTTCATATCTGCAACTTAAAGGGCTTCCAATTTGTATTATAGTAGCGGCGAGAGACTGGCCACAATAAATAAAGTGCCATGCTGCTGCTGGCACATAACTTGAACGCCTGAGCCTCAGCCATGATAATAAACACGTGACTAAAGTCAGCTTATGTGTGAAACATGCGTGCCGCTGGTATGGTCTGCTCGTCTCTCACCCGCTCGATGGCGCGACGGGGCAGAGTAATAACGCGGGACCGAAAGTTTGCATTCGACGATGTACTTCGCCGTGAATACCGCTGGGATATAGACCCGAATGCTCCCGTATGCCCCTACTATGGCGTCTCTGCGTGCTCGCTGGGGCGATTCCACCGCGATCGCCACCTTGTATCGCCGATAATCCCCAAGATTGTGTGTCGCCACTGGCTGAAAGGCCTGTGCAAGCTGGGCGACCACTGCGAGTACTTACATGAGCTCAATATGGCCAAGCTTCCGGAGTGTGCGACGTTCCTGAAGACCGGTTCTTGTCCTACCTACCCTGAATGCCCCTTCAAGCACACGGCGGCCGAATCCAAGACGCCGCTGTGCCCAGCATACGAGAAGGGCTTTTGCAAGCTGGGCCCCAAGTGTCCTAAGCGACACGTGCGGCGTGAAATGTGCCGCCGCTATCTGGCGGGCTTCTGTCCGTTGGGCCCCTACTGCGATGATGCACATCCGAAATTTGTACAGATTGACGACTCCATGCGCATTGCGCCGGACCCCGTGCAGCGCCCTCAGTGGGCTACAGCCACGTAATTTATTTATTTATGAACTTGCCTTTCGCGCACTCAAAAGGGGTTTCTTTTTTCTTTGCGAGTTCAGGCAAAAAAATGTAACTGCATATAATGTTTACTATTTTACAGCTTAGCGCACGACGAACGACTTCAACTTGCTCACCTCTGAGCTCGTGAGCTCGGGAAGCTCGTTATCACTCTCCGTATACGCCTCGACCAGCGCCGTGACCATCTGCGCGACGCGCACGAAACGCTGCCGCAGCGCGTAGTCAGTTTCAGAGATCGTGGCAATGACTTGGCTGATATCCCGGTCCAGGGCAATGCAACCGAGTTCATTGATGCGGCCGCTCAGCGACCATATGAAGCTTTCTAACGACGCCGCAATGCTGCGAGCCACAACATTGAGCACCATGTTGTACACCGACGGGTGCATCACTTTGCGCAAGGGCCGCGCCAGCTGGTGCCACGAGTAGTCAAACTGAGCTCCAGCCCGCCGCGGCGGATCTGTAGTCACCATGTAAGCCTTAGCCTGGAAGGCGCTGTTCAGCGCCGTGCGAACCTGCGGCGCAACCAGAAGGGCTGCAAGTGTTTGACAACCGTCGGCGAGCAGCTCGCTCGTACGAGCGCGGAAAGATACGCGGAACTTATCCAGCGGCGCTTCGGCTACATTGTGCGAGTCCGATAGAACCTTACTGACTGCCTGGTTCACATATTCTGACGTCACGTCGAGATCGTTGAGGTATATCATGAACGCCACCCTTGTGGACTCAGGAGCCTTATCATTGGGCGCGGAGTTGCGAAGCTTCCGCTGGATCGTGCCAATGTAGTCACTCTCCAGCACGCGTCGCAACCCTGCGAATGACGACCGCATCGTATCCAAGTCACCCGTGTCAACTGTTTGCGACAGAAGCGTGCTGAACACGTACATGACGTCGTCAACGAGCGAACTCACTAGTGGCGACTCAACGACGTACACTGGGTGGGCGTCAATTGCTTGCTGCGTTGGAAGCTCATCGAGCTCGACGGCCTTCTCGACACTGCGACGGAAGACAAATAACGACAAAGTAACGAAAGTCGGGCCCAAAATGTCATGCACTTTCTGTACAATTAAGCTGGAGTCTAGCGCCGCAGAGACAGCGGCCGCTTGCGGCCAGCGCTGACCAAGGAACCCACGGTAGAGGTTCCAGCGGTTCAGCATGATCGAAAGTTCGTTAAGTCGCGAGGATGCATCTCTGAGATCGACAGCTGGCTCCGAATCTGTATGCATGGGCTGGCTGCTCACAAACGAATGCACCAGATACGGAAAACTGTAAGCCCGGCACTGGGATATGAGCACCTCGAGGCGCCGCTCGTCCCAGAACGTGTCGACAATGAGCCCCGCCTGCTTGTCGACCTCCTCCTGGATTTTGGGAACAACAGTGTCTGGCATGGCGCTAGCGCCGTAGTGCTTCGTGACGATACCCGCATGCTGGCCAATAATGACGGCGACGTTCTCAAACAATTTTGCAAAAGCGCTGCTGTAAAACGCCGGGTTCTCGAGCGCCGTCGAGGAATGCAGCAGATTACGACTCAGCCCAGCAATGATCTGGCAGATGAATGTGGCGTACTTCGTGAGCCCGAGTTGAGAGTAGCCAATAAGCGGAAACAGCTTGAAGTACCGCGTAACCTGATCCATTTGTCGTGCACTGGTGGCTTTATCGAACTCGCGCGTGAACAGGGCAACGAGATCATCACAGAACATCTGTAGCGTCTGCCGCGGCGGCTCGGGAAGCTCTTTTGATGGCACCATGCGTGCGGCGAAGCTTGAGTCCATGAGCTCGGGCGCGATGGCCAATGCGCGACCAGCTAGCTCGGCCGCACGCTCCCAGTCCTTCATGTCCATAGCACCCTGAATTCCCTGGAGTGACTCGCGCAGCGATATTATCTCGTCGGCGTACTGTCTCGCGTCGCGCGCGCGTTCATAGAGCTCGAGAACAGTCGTGATCTTGATCCGCACGTCCTCTCCCGATTTTGTCGCCGAGTCGAACAGCACGCCAACCGCCTGCGCAGATGTCTGCGAGCCCTCGAGTCTGTGGCGCGCTGCGGCAAGCTCGTCCAGGCGTTTTGTGGCCAGCGTCTCACTACTAGTGCGCCGCAGCCGCTCGAGACTTGCGGCCTGAGCGAACTGGTTCTCATCCAGAAACCGCTCCAGCTCGGCCCGCGAGCTGACTTGGTTCAGCGCAAAGCCTCGCGGCGACATATCGTGGACTGGCCGCTCGCGACGCGTTTGTATGCTGTTTATGTGGAGTGATGCCCGCCCCAAGAGTATCGCGGCGCCAAATGGCGTAGGCGTTTTTGCCGCGTCTAAATGCAACTTTAGGACGCACTGCTCTGCTATATTGAGTGAGACGCGACAAAAAAAAGTACTAAAGCTAACAATATTACAATGGCGTTGTGTGCTCTTCAGTGCAGCGCTGTCCAGTTCTTGTTGGGGGAGCATTGTTAGCAGCCCTGGGACACAATTGAGTTCCAAAATGTCAGAAATTGCATTTTACATTGCTATTATGCCTGATTGTTGACTGCAATTCAGAAACAGATGCACACAGGCAGTACAATAAACAGGTCCAAAGGCTTCATCATAGCACACACATATGATATGAGATGAGGTCGCCGGTCAGGGCAGCGGCAGTATAGTGCACCACCTGATTGTGATTTTTCCAAGCATGTCGATTGTGGTCCTTATCTCTGGAAGCGGCACGAACCTGCAGGCACTCATCGACGCAAAGCTGCCCATTTCGCACGTCATATCCAGCTCGCCGGATGCGTTTGGGCTTGAGGGCGCAAAGAAGGCCGGAATCCCGACGATTGTGCACACCCTGCACTCTGCGAAATACTACGCCGACCTGCCCGTAGACGCAAAGCAGGAGCGCAAGGCTGCACGCGCGCGGTTCAATGAGGATCTTGCTCAGATCGTGATTGGACTCGGGCCGCAGCTCGTGGTCTGCGCGGGCTGGATGCTCATTCTGTCGCCCAAGTTCCTGCAACCGCTGGCTGCGCAGAACATTGACATCATCAACCTGCACCCGGCGCTTCCTGGAGCGTTCCCCGGAATTCATGCTATTGAGCGGGCCTGGGAGGCCGGCCAGAGGGGCGAGATCACAAAGGGTGGGCTCATGATCCACTACGTGATTGCCGCTGTGGACGAGGGCCAGCCCCTGCTAGTGAAGGAAATTGACCTGCGCAAGAACGAGACGGTCGAACAGTACGAGGAGCGTGTGCACGCGGTTGAACATGCCGCTATCGTAGAGGGAACCAGGCTGGCTCTGGCCCGCCGCTCGTCGTAGTATTAGAGTGTAAGTAAACAGTAATTAGGTCTAACTGCTAGTGTCGTCTACCTGTGTCGTCTACCTGCGCAACGCGTCCTCAGCCAGGTTCGAGATGCTGCCAAAGTTGCCCGTCTTGAGCACGTTTTCGGCCTCGCCCTTGATGGCCTGCTTCGCGACCTTCTCCTCGATCTCGCGGCCAACCTTCGTGTTGCTGAACTCCTTCAGCGTGTTGTTCAGAGCATTGTCGCCTGAGTATCCGCCGTGCGTCTTTTCGTAGTCGTTAACGAGGCCCTCCGCCGCGTGGCCGACGCGCGCGTAGTCGTCGTTATTCAGTCCCTTTCCGGACTCGTAGTCAGACAGGGCCTGCTTGCCGGCGGCCTCGGCCTCCTTCATTTCCTGCTGGTAGCTCATCTTCCGTTTTGTTATGTGCCGATCAGTTGCGTGTCGATCGGGAGTCGCTTGCACCCGAGTTTGCTTTGTATTATATAGAAGCCTTGGCTGAGCCTCACTGCGCCAGCGCGGTCGTGTCTCGGCATGCCACGACCCTAATTTCGAGGAAACCCTGGCACGCACGCCCCACAATAACAATCGTGGCGGGCAGTTCTGGATTGCCGCCGTCTTCTAGCCGTTTTCTAGGTAATGCGTACATACTTACACTACTAGATTCTAATTAGTTGACGGGGTCAACTTCCATCGCCGCCTCCTCGGCCGGCCGCTTTCCGTTCAGGTAGAACGTCGTCGTCGCGTCCACGAAATACGGCGTCGTGCCCGCCGCGAAGGTGTAGTTGGACTGCTTCTGCAGGCGCGGGTTCGGCTTCTTGTAGCCGCGCGTCAGGCGCGCGGGCTGGCCCGTCTCCATGACGCAAATGTCCACGTTCGAGCCCGAGCCAAGGTCGTTAAAAATACCGGCCTCGATGGCCTGGCTGCACAGCTCCATCGCTTCCTCCTTCGTCAGCTCCTCCTTCCACTGCGACTCAAGAACACTCAGGGCGGCCAGCGACCCGGATCCTAGCGCCATGTACGGCCCCACGTCGGTGCTGCCGTGCGCGTGGATCGAAAACAGGTATGCACCGGTCGGGTCGATGCCGGCCAGAATGAGGTGTGCTCCCACATGGCCCTGGTACCGGAAGAGATGCTGTTTAAGATGAGTGAGCGCCGTAACGACCCGCGGCGCGCGGCCCGTCCACTGCGAGTGCAACTCCAGGTTCGACGACTCGAGCTCCGTGACTTTATCGTTGTCTGCCGCAGTTCCAGCTCCGGCACACCAGATCGTCGGCGCTAGGCGGTGCAGCTTCGCGCAATTCTTATCCGCCACAATGCTGCCCATCGTGGCCCGCGTGTCTGCCGCAATGAGCACACCGCCGTTGAATTTGCAACCAACAATCGTGGTACCTGTACTCGTCGTCTTCGGTGCGGGGACACCTGCCGCTTCCAAAGCGCGGTTGCGCCGGTAGTTCTCGAATCCCAGCCCGGCCATTTGTCTCTGCGTGTGCGTGTGTGGACGTCGTTGTGGGAGGCGGCCGGGCAAATGTGGTCAGCAGTTACTGGATACGTTTAACGACGAGAGCCGGCATTTGGTGCACGCCGGAGGCCAGGAGCAGCAGCAGCGTGGAGTACAAGGCAGCGCATGAATCAAGTACGCCGAACATAGAATAGCATGATAGAGGAAATGCACGAATCGTTAAGTGAGTTGGTCTGGTGCGTTTTTCTTAGTACTTTAATGTTGCGGCATCTTTAGACCTGAAGATCACCAGGCAAAGTGCATTCTACAAAAATACAGAGCTCAATTTTGACGATATAGTACTGACGCATAGACAGTGAAAGGACAGATTGAGCTTTCATGTACTCCCACATGGTTAGCCAGCTGGGGTTGAGTATTATTACCCTGCAGCTGCGATAAATGCGAACTTGAACTGCATGAAGCATGTCTCTTAAGTCCAGGAAATCAGCGAGGTACTCAAGCAAAAGAACAAAAAAAAAAGCGTAAAAAGCTACTAACCAAATAAATAAATAGAAAAGCAAAAACGCGGAACAATTAGCGGGTCCATTTCCAGGACCCAATCGTGACTACCGCCAGTGAATATGATACAAACAGACTCACCACGGCGTAAACATAGGCATGCGCCAAGGAAAGTGTCTCGAGCTCCTTAATGAATGTGCTGATCGTAGAAAAGCAGCCACATAGGCCTCTTTGCAGACCTAGGAGTATTTGTCGCTGTAGAGGAGACGGTGCCGGCATCAGGTTACACATTTGAAAGATGCAGGCAAGTAGCGTCGCAATGACGTTGGCAATAAATGTGCCATATTTGACGCCATGGGCGCCAGGCTCATTGAGCCTTGACAAATAATAACGAGCCCAAACGCCGAACGGTGCGAACACGCCGTTGAGCGCCCACCAGCGAACGTGGTTCGGGCTAGTGATACTTGTCACAAGACATGCCGCCCATCCGAGGATGCCAAGCACTCCACTCATTCTGCGCAGGCCCAGCTGTACGTTCTCAGGAACCTTTTTCAGGCCCGCATATCGCCAAAGACGTGCCGCATGTTCACCACAGGCGTAAGCGGCAAAGCAGCAGGACATCTCCAGAATTAGCCGGGCCATAAATAATGGTACGGCGTAGCCATGGTTCGGCCAGCTAGGCTGAGGTGATGTGGATGCCAAGAAGATGTCAGTTATCAGCTCCGAGAACGACGACAATGCGCCGCAGAAGCCCACACCAATTGGCACAGCAAGTGTCTCGCCGACTGCTACCGTATGGAAGGAAATCACAAAGCATGCTGTTACGTTTGGCCACACGCTGCCGAGATTTTCGAAGGCTGTAAGCTGCACAAGGCCGTTTCGGGCCATAGTCCCAGCTAGACCAAAGAAATTCAGGGACAGCACAATGTCGAGCTCATCAAAAACACGCCTGTAGAGGGGTGTTCTAGGAGAAAGGGATTCTTTCTCGGCCGGGACCGACTCGCGATCCATACGCGCGGCGTCGCTCCCTGTTTGGTTTTGTTATTGATAAATAACCTTATGCGTGAAATGATTATTAAACGGCTGAGCCAAGACCCTGAGAAGATCAGGCCTTCGACGAGCGCACGTTAACGCCGTTAGCAGAGCCGCGCTCGTAGCTACAAATTTGGATCTACGAATTGATAACAATGACTTTAGTATTGCGTGAAGTCATCGGTTAGTTTCTATTAGTCTAGAATTTTGGATTTTGCGCAAAGCCGCTTCAGCTGACGATCCACGAGCTGGCCGTCATGAACGACGTGTAAAGCATGATCATAGTGCCAAATGCCATGAGTACGACGTCAAAGTAGTATGAAAAGGTTCCACGCTCTACGATGCGCATATGCAACAATGGAGGGTAGATGTAGACAAGGGGCACACAAGCCACGCTGCCAATGAGAGCGACAAACTTATCAAGGTCGTCAGCACCGCAGTACGCGACAACGCCCGTCACAAACACGAGGCCGAACCTGAACACATTTTTCTCCCACTTGACCTTGCGAGAGAACTTCCCGCTGCGCACGAAAAATGCGTTCTCCAAAATACGGATCGCAGGGAAGAGCTGCAGGGGCGTGCTGAGTAGAATGGCGAGCGAGTACAACAGCTGGATTGTGTTGCGCAAAGCGCCAGCAGGCAAATTCAGCAGAATGACGGTCTCCACTTCCGAACCGGTGGCGGCGTACAGCAGCGCGCCAACGCTCACAAATACGACGGTGATGCCGATCATAACACCACCCAGGACGGGGCCGAACTTCGACTGGTCGCGCATCGACTCCTGTATAGGAATGATGAGCCCGATACCCTCGTAGGTGAAGACAGCAGTGCCAATGAACAGGGTCCAGTTGGACGAATTGAACATTGCCACGTCGGCGACGCCAGATGTCATGAGCTCGAAGCCTGACCACGAGTAGAGGTAGATGAGCCCGGCAAGAATGAACGCATCAGCAACCAAAGCCGTGAAGCCAAGTTTAGCAATGTCTCGAATCATACTCAGCGGCAGGAACACGAGTAGCTGCAAGACGATAAGCGTCGAAATGTCGAACAGGGTCTCACCATGCGTGATGTTCAGCACGAAGCTGCGCAGGTTCTCGCCCACGAAGACTATGTACGCAGACGCAAACCCAATCTGCGAAAACACAATGGACCCCAAAATCAGCTTTCGTGTACCGTCACCGAAGAGAGCCCCACCAATGTCACCAAACGAGCTCATCTTTGTATAGTTCTTTGTGTCAATGAGCAGCAGAAAGCACCAATAAGACACGAGCGACACAAACATGAGCACTGTTGATGAGAACAAAATGCCGCCATTAAAGAATGCGCGCGGCAGAAACAGCACACCAGTGCCAACAAATGATTTGAGCAAAAGCATAATTGTTTCAATCGTGGACGCCTGGCCCTTTGCCTGCTGGTAGGACATGCGGCGCTGCTGCATGCGCGGCCGCGACGGCAAAAGCCGACTGCGTTCGTTGTCCACGGACTCGCTCAGACTCTCGGAGTCGTCATCCTCGTCTTCCTCCTCAAGTTCCTCACCAGCAAAGTGGCCATACAAGCTAAGGAACTCGATGAAGTTGCGCGTGAACACGGTTTGTTCTGGGGGTACGCCAACTAAGCTCGGTGCTGTCGGGTGCGCGGAAGTGCTACTGTACGTCCGCGACGCAGCGCTACTGAGCATGCTCTCGGCATCGTTAGGGCGCGTAGCAACGTAGTCGCGGCGGAAGCCACCGGGAACAAGCATGTCGCGGGCCTGACCAACTTCCTCGTCATGCGGCTCCGAAGGCCCAGCGAAGCTGCGCGAGCGACCACGTTTTATCTCGCCTTCGTCTGTATTATGCTCGCGCTGCCAGTTATAGATTTCGCGTGTGACGTCTCCACCCTGCAGCTTTAGACTATCGTAGCCCGAGTCGGGAATAAGGTGGCGGCCGACCTTCTTCACAATCGACGGGTCGGGATTGTCCATGTCCACAGAGCGGCTCGAATGCACCGAGGTCGCGAGCGGCGAGCCGGCGTTACTTCCGCTGAAACTAGTGCCGCCGTTGAGTTGCGGAATATCTACGTGGGCAACAGGCCTTGTTCCGCTCAGGCGCCGCGAGGGTCTACGCGAGTTCGGCCCCGATCCCGCGACAGGACCTCTTTGTCGAGCACCATCTTTCGGCTGGTTCGTGCTATCGCCGGCCATTGACGATTTTGCAAATACAAAGAGAGGCCGGTGCTAATGATAGCTCCCGTGCCGTTCTCCCATTTACGGCACAGCTGCCCGGCATTAGGCTACTAGCACGTGACACCACTCGTTGTTGCCGATCGCGTTAGAGGTTAGTGAGTAAGGCCGGAAGCCGGCAAGCAGAGATAACATGCTGCTGCGTGTTCGCAATAACTTACGAAGTAGACGTACTACTGCATACGAATTTAAAGATGCTGGTCTGAAACGCCAATTTTCTGCTACATAAAAAAGGCTCTGCAGTGCCGGAGTTGCTGAGGTCATGAGGTAACACTGGACTCGACCGGTGTTGGCTCAGGCGGTTCGGCCCATAATGATGGGCCTGCTGATGTTTACACATGCAAAGTGAACATTTTCGGCAAGAAAGCAGACTCTTTGTATGTAACGGATATCTATTCCTTACTGGTGGTCTATGATTCCGCTCGCCCACTGCACTTCCGCATCACGTGCAAAATAATTTACGGGCAGATCACACTGTCGACGACTAAAAAAAATTGAGGTCCTACAATAGTGTTGGCAAGCTCTAGTCATGGCCCCTAAAGCTAAATTCGACCGCAAGAACGCGACTACGTTCACGCTCGTGAATCGTGGCTTTGATGATCCGGACGCTCATAATGAGGATGCGATTCCGGGAGTCTTCGTTCACGTCCCGGATGCCAAGTCCAAACAGGCTCAGCCCGAGCGTCCGCGCAAGGCAATTGACCTCACGCAGCTCGAGGATATGCTCGACGAGTTCGAGGCTCAGGGTCGCCGCGAAAACGAAGGCGAGGCCGCGCTTTACGGCATCACATATGACGATAGTAGTTACGACTACATGCAGCATCTGCGGCCCATAGGAGAGCATCCCGATGCGTATTTCATTGGCAGGGACGGCAAGACCATGGACAGCTACCGGCCGCCTGAGGTAGGCAACCGGATGACAATGGCGGACCTTCTGAACGGTAAGAAAGTTGAGGAGCAGCCGCGCACTTTCAAGGAGCACTATCAGTCGCAACTGCCGGTGCAAGACTCCATTGCGGGGCTGCAGCCGGACATGGATCCTAGGTTGCGCGAGGTCTTGGAGGCGCTTGAGGACGATGCCTACGTGGAGAATGAGGACGAGGATATCTTCAATGAGCTGATCACGGGCGGAGAAGTGAAGAACGAGGCCGAGTGGAAGTCTACGCTGCCCACGAGCCGCGCCGAGGACCTCGTGCAGGACAAGGACGAGGCCGACTGGGAATTCGCGTTCCGCAAGTTCAAGCTCGAGGAGAAGGAGTCGAAAGACGACTTCGCCGGCAGCGATGTGGGCAGCGACGTGGGCAGCGACTTTGGTAGCGACTTTGGCAGTGACGGCGTCGAATTTGGTAGCGAGGCCGAAGCAGAGGAGGCGCGCGACACTGTGGCCGCACTTGGCCAGCCGCGCTCGGGTGCTGCAGCACAACAGCAGAAGCGTAAGAAGAAGCGGATCGGCGCAAAGACGGATTTGTCTGGTTACTCTATGTCCTCGTCGGCGAACCACCGCAACGCTGGGCTTTCTTTGCTGGACGACAAATTCGAACTCATAGAAGAAGCGTACGCACATGACAGCGCGGAAGAAGACGAGGACGAGAATGCGGAATTCGACATGGGCAAAGAGCGCGAAGACCTTGAAAGCATTATGGACGACTTCCTTGAAGGCTACGCCATTGAGGGTAAAAAGCTCTATCGCCGAAAGCAGTGAAGTGTGTGCATATGTATAGTGGGAGACCCCCTTATTTATTTGCTTTTGCTTAATCTATTCATCTATCTTGTTTACATATTGGTTCAGCTGCTATTCCTACAATGCAGCAGCAGCACAGTGCACAGTGCTTTTGAT
This sequence comes from Entelexis sorbosivorans, assembly GCA_030555795.1. NCBI lineage: Eukaryota > Fungi > Ascomycota > Dipodascomycetes > Dipodascales > Trichomonascaceae > Entelexis > Entelexis sorbosivorans. The sequence goes on along the minus strand of JANIVK010000004.1, from coordinate 214,871 downwards.
GGAGGTGCTTTGACCTGTGGAGACACCTCAGACAATCCCCCCTGCCCTGCCGCGTTTGTCGTCGAGGAAAAAAATTACATAACTAAAAGCTGAAACTTGGTGGAATAGTGAGGAGCAGAGCTGCCTTTTTTATTCACTAATGGCGGCACAGCGCAAGACATTGGCCGAACAGCTGGCCGAGGCGGCAAACCCAGAGCCAAAGGACTACGATCCTGAAGACCTTGAGCAAGGCGCGGGTGAATCTGACCGTGAATTGGACGCCTCCTCCGATGAGGATCGGACTTCACATTATGTTGACGTAGGCCGTTCAAGCCTGCGTGACGATGGCATAGCTCTCAATGAGGGCAAATACAAGGGCGCGCAGGTGTCTCGTGATGCTCTCGAGAGCTGGAGCCAGGGCGAGGACGAGAGCGACAACACTGAGACTGAGTACTACTCTGCAGAAAACGATGCGCCCGGCACCTCTGGATCCAAGTCTGCGTCGAGTGATGAGGAGCCACAACGCGAGTTGTCGGAGGAGTCAGAAAGCGAAGCTGAGGATGCTAGCTCTGAGTCGGAAGGCTCTGCGCGCGCGACCGGTTTGCGTGCTGGCTCGGGAGCCAGTTCCGGCATATCGCGAATTCTTTCTGATGAGCAGAAGCATCTGCTGACGCGCCTGAACTCTGATCAGGAATCCGATGTTGCGAAGGGCAAGGCTGTATCTGCACAGATCCAGCAATATGAGAACCTACTGGATCTGCGCATCCAGACGCAAAAGATTCTCAATGCCACGACGAAGCTGTCCAGCGATGCCCCTCAATCATCTGCAGAGCTGTTGCCGCTCATTAATGAGGTGCTAGCTCTGCGGCAGAAGCTCACAAAGGATTCTGAGAACGTAGGTGCTCAAGGGTCGTTGAGTGCCGCAGCCGAGGCTACAGAGAAGCTGGACGAGCGGCTGGCGGAGACGCGCGAGTCAGTGCTTTCGCGGTGGAGCCGGAAGGTCGAGCTTTCTAGCGGAAAAAGTGCCATGCAGTCGAGCCGCCTGCGCTCGCTGGGTCAGTCTGCAGCCCTGCAGGTGAGCACCGTGCTCAGCAACATGGACCGTCTCGAGAAGCGCACGAAGGTTGACCGGTCTAATTATGGGCTGCCCGAAGAGCACCCGTTCCTATTCGACGACACAGACTTCTATCGGTTGCTGCTGAAGGACCTGGTTGACCGGCGCATGGCTGACTCCACTGGTGCGGCCGGCGGCCTAAAGTGGAAGGCGGCGGCTTCTGTGTCGAAGCAGAAGAAGAACGTCGACACAAAGGCGTCGAAGGGGCGCAAGCTGAGATATCATGTTATCGAGAAGATTCAGGGCTTTGACGCGCCGCGCAACGTGCTCACCTGGTCCGACAAGCAGGCCGAGGACCTGTACTCGGGCCTTTTGGGCGTGAACATATCTATGGACGATAACGAGCCGAAGGAGGACGAGGGGACAGCCGACATGGCCACCGAGGACGTGCGTGTTGACGAGAACTTCAATTTGTTCGGGTGAGGCAGCGACGCAGTCACATCGGGGTCTGTTTAATTTAGAGCATTAACGGTTTATTTATCATTTCTTTTGCTGAATCGCTGCCTGACGTGCGCTCTAGCTGCGATATTTCTTCTGAGCCGGCGTCCGCCGCCAGGCGCGGGGGGGCCGAGGGGGGCCTACCTACCTTGAGGGTTTTGCGTCCGCCGCCGGGTGCGTGACCGGCTTTTCGCGCCAGGCTCGGAACCGCTCTACAGGGGACTGACCCAATGCTCGGGTCGCCTCCGGAATAGCGGGCGCTGACGGGCTTGGCACGAGATCCGGCGCACGCGTGGGCCGGCGAATGCGCTAGCGAGTGCGTAAACGAGGCGCCAACCATTGGCGCGCCCGTTCCGAAAACGGCCCTCCGGGACGCAGTAGGCGAGCCAATTGAGGGCGCGCAATTAATAAAATAAAGCAAAACTCAATCTATAAAATTGGCTGGTGCGCGGCGCGAAGCTAGCGGCAGGCGCGCCGTGCCGCCTGCGCAGTATAGCTTTAATGCGCCGCGTGGATGGTTTAGCGGGGTAGCGTTTGGGAGTGCCGGCGCGAAGCGGGCCGTTTGCGCCCTTGGCAGCCCGTTCCCCGAGGCTCGAGGGTTTCTTCGCTGAAGCTCGACTACGTATGAAGCGCGGCGCAGCCACTAAAACACGAAGGCGCCGTCACCGGCCGATCCGCCGCACAAGACGGAGGTAAATTAGCATCGCTTAAGCTTGACGCGCGCTTCCCGAGTACGGCGCACGTTGCGCGGCGATCGGGCGCCGTGCGGTGCGCTCATGTGGCGTCTCTCATCCGTGTTCAGGGTTAGGATGCACCGCACCGAGGCTTTCCCCACACAAATGCAGCTGTACCCGGTTCAGCCCGTTTCCGATGGCATCAGAAGACACAAATGTAAATCGGCGGCGTACACAGGTGGCATGCGTATTTTGCCGGTACTCGCACATGACCTGCGACAACGAAAGGCCCTGCCAACGATGTGTGCGGCGGGGCATAGGCCATCTCTGCCATAACCCGCCCTCGCATGCCGCCATGCAGAGCCAGCAGCAGGCATCGGTCGAGGCCCTGGGCAATGAGTTTGAGCCGCTTGACAAGCTCATGTCATCGCTCATCTATGCCGAGGAGCACGAGCTCGAAATGAGCCCTGAGGTCGAGGCCGAGATGGAGCAGGCGAAGCAGGCGGTCGAAAAGGCACTGCAGTCAAAAGAAAAAGATCGACCAGAGAGCTCAGGAGCGGCCAGCTCAAAGTCGAGCTCGGACCAGGGCGTCGACACGCCGCCAAAGTTAACGACGGACGAGTTCATGCTAACCGCCGCGGATCCGCAGGGCCGCAGCGGCGAAAACAGGCTCCACCACGTATACAGTGCCAAGCAAAAAGCAGGCCTGCTGCGGCCATATGACTACGTGGCTGGATACGACCGGCTCGGCCGGTATATGGATAACTTCATGAGTGAGACGTCAAAGCGCCGAATATTGCGGCCACTCAGCGAGTTCAGACCCGAGTTTCGGGCCGTGGCGCAAAGCCTCAGCGACAGGGACCTCGCCGCCGTGGAGGAGGGCTTCGAAATGCTGCTTCTAGACTACGACCGTGTGTTCTCAAGCACGGCTATGCCGGCATGCCTATGGCGCCGCACAGGCGAGATCTTCAAGGCGAACCAAGAGTTTGCAGATCTCGTCGATTGTTCTATAGACGACCTCCAGGATGGCAAGCTGGCCATCTACGAGCTCATGTCCGAAGAAAGCGCGGTGCTTTATTGGGAAAAGTACGGCGACGTTGCGTTCAAAACGGAACAGAAGGCCGTGATGTCCAGCTGCAACTTGCGCACGCGCGGAGGGCGCAAACGCCGCCAATGCTGCTTCTGTTTCACAATTCAGCGTGACCGCTACAACATTCCGTACTGTATTGTAGGGAACTTCATCCCAATGCGCCGCTGAGCAGGATGGGTTCCCAAGTTGCGCAGCCGAGATAATACTCCCGCTAATTAGAGGCATGCGCCTGGGTAACACCACGTATTTATGTAAACGACCTAGCTTCAGTCTTGGCGTCTCCACAGTTCTATTTCAATTATTACCTTATGCATAAATAACGCTCAGAGTCATCAAAAGAAACCCGTCTCACGCGGAGTGCGTTGACATCTCGACTAAGAACGAATAAAATTGGTGCTTGTAAGCCTCTCCGCGCTGCCCAGTAGGTGGAATATGAGCGTGCAAAAGCCCTGAGCGCCTGCCACAATCACTGTGTGTAAGTCATGTACACGTTAGACCCTACGTAGAAACGAACGCGAAGCAATCAAGCTCGGATCACGCTCAGAACCGTGCTGCTGATGAATATACCTGAACAACGTTGCGATCTTAGATTCTCGTCGGCGCGGCGTCTAACTTATATGCTACTCATTTTTCTGCTCCTCGCTTTTCTCCTCACTGAGCTTCTTGGGCTGCTTCCTTCTCTTTTTGAGCTCGCGGTTGTACTCGCGAATGTCCTCCTCGTCGGCAACCTCCTTCAGAAGCTCATCGAGGTGCGCCTCCTCGCGAGCCCGCTTCTGGCCCTCTGTCTCGAACTCGGGATCATTCTCTTCGCCGATGTCCGACTCGTCATAGACCTTCTCGGAATACCAAACAGGCAGCGTCGGGCTGTTGTTTGTACGCAGACTCACCTCAATGAGGTCCTTGAACCCCAGGGCGGCCAAAACCGCCTCAGCATTAGCCGACAGCTCCGAGTCCTTGTGCTTCGTCGTACCTATTCGCACTCGCATGACCTGGCTAGCATTGTAAACAATGGTCGTCGAGTTCAGCACCGCTTTCACCTTCTCGTCAACGTCTTTCGCGTCGATCTCGCCCGACTCCTGCTGCAGCCGGATCGGGATCGGAATCGACGCCTGCTTTCCGAAAAACACAGTGCCAAGCAATTTAGGAAGCATGCGCACAACATAATCTTCGCCCAGAAATATGTCAAAGTCCGAGCGCAGGGCGCGCCGCGCCTCAAACGGCTTGAACTTGCCCTTGAGTTTCGAAACGCCAATAACGCGCGTGATTGGCGTCTTTCCGTCGAGCAGGAGATCCTTGAACTGACGCTGCGGATCACGAGTGAAAATGCACACCCGCGGCTCCTCGCTGCGGTGGGCCCACAGGCCAGTCGGCAGCGCGACGACCTTTGGCTTCATGATCTTGTGGTCCGCAAAGTACCGCTTAGACTTGATCGACAAGTAGACGAACTCACCGTCATCCTCAAACAATTGAGACTTGCCACTGCCATCACGGTGCTCATTCACATACTTTTTGAGCGCACCAGCCGCGCGGGCGACCTTGTTGGCGTCCATGACAGCTGAAAAAATATTAGTTAATTTTTTTGATATGTTAGCTCCAGGGTAGTAGCGGCGCAGGGCAGGGAACAACAGGCTTGAGATGGGAAGACCACCCACCGATGATCATATATGGGCGGGAAAACTGAACCTTTTCTTGATTGCGAGTCTACCAAAATATTTACTTCAAGCTTCGGCCTACTTTTACTTTGGGATGCAATGCGCGGGGCATGCGAATTTAAGTGACATTGGCCGGAGCCCCCGATGGTGAGCGTGGGGTTTTTGTAAGACAAAGTATAAAAAACATAGAGTCAGACTCGAGGAAAAAACAATTGTTATTCCAGTCACACTCTACAGACGCCATTAAACACTGGGTCTCAATTGTTCTAGCCGCATCCATATCTCTTTTCCGGCGTTTCAGGCTAACCGTCTCGCTAAAGCTACACGCTACGCGCAGAAAGATCCAGCTAACGCCCTCGTAATCACGATATTTCATCTCGGTTTCTAACTGCGAGCCAGCCCCGGAATCCAGATGGTAAGTGAAGCAATTCCGCTTGTGTGAACGAGACAGAACTAACAGTACAGGGAAAACGGAAGAAGAGTTCGCGCGGTCCGCAAAAAAAGCTAAAGCAGGTCCTCCCTACCACTTTTACTTGCCTGTTCTGCAACCACGACGATAGCGTTATGTGTGTCATGGACAAGAAGGTCGGTGTTGGAAACCTGAATTGCAAAGTGTGTGGACAATCATTCCAGGCCCCGATCAACGCGCTCAGCGCGCCTGTCGACGTGTACAGTGATTGGGTAGACGCGTGTGAGGCCGTGGCATCGAAGCCGGGCGCATCCTCGGCGTCGGCCCGCCCCGAGGTATCAGACGGCGAAGACTACTAAGAAAACGAGAAGAAAGTCGTGGTTTAAGTATCTCTACCTCTATTAAAATGTCCGTATTCTAGATTCCAATATGAAAACCGCTACCAAATACCGTTACTAAACCAGTCTCTACTTTTTTCGGTCCATGGATGAGGCCGCTTGTTTCGCAATGTGCCGCCCACACAGTGCGTTTGTGGGCGTTTGTCACAGTGCGACGGCCGTTAGTACTTCGTAGGGGCTGTGTACGCCGTTTTCAAACCTCGCGTCTCGCCCCAATCTCGGTGGCTGATCGCATTAAACAGTTTCTCCCTAAGGAGGCTATGGAAGCTGAGGAAGACGCGAGCGCACAGCCCTTCGAAACATCTTCTGCATATAAGGGACCCGGTCTTAGCGCATATTCTGCGGAAATTAAAGAGATCGACATTCTTGTAACGCAGGGTGAGCTGGCACTTGCCTGTCGACGACTACTGGAAAAGCTGCCTTTACACGTTGTGCTGAGTGCGCTAGTTGATCGTATAATACCGCTGGTTTCCAAAAGCCCGATATCGGACCTGGGTATTTATGAAATTGCATACCATTTGCATCTTTTAGACCAGTCTGCGGTTGCTAGCCAACTCTTACAGAGTGCCAGCTCCGAAGAAGTCAACACTACAATGCACATCTGTGAGTTTGATATTGTCCAGAATCTTAGAGAGGGTTCCTGTACAGCGGGGGAAGTTGATTTCATTATACAAGAACACACCAGTACGCACTTTCCTCAGATACTGCAAAGCCACCACTCAAGATGGTTCAAAGCACGGCTGCTGGCAGCCTTGGACGACAAAAATTTTGAGATTACCTTCAAGAGATTCAGCGATGCCGTGGTGCCAGCAGTTGGACCGCCTGGGGTCGCGTTGTTGGTAACGACGAACCGCAGCATTGCTGTTTACAACATGTTGAAGGCATACGTGTTTCAGAAATGGGATGCCCATTATGTGAATGCTCTTGTGAGAGCGACGACTACGAGCGACGCATTCTCGCGATCGTGGTGGCAGCTACGAAAGAGGCTTAATGATCATGCACATATGAGCACGGATCCTGTGCTCATGCTTGCTATACCGTCACTCCTGAGAGTGTCGCTCAAGCTCAAAGAGACCTATGAATCGGCAAGCATCTGCCGCTACGGTGCAGCTCAGCTCGAGCAGCACCCATCACTCGTTGCGAAGGCGCTGCTGGCAGCAGCCTTTGCTCAGAAACGTCCTGAAACACAAGAGTCCGTGGTATCATCGCCGAAACAAGACTTGCAAACATTTCTGGTTTCTCGCACTCTTACGCCTGTGGCGGCCGATCCTGTCAAGTGTGACCATGTAATTGCCATGGCCGCCTCTTGGGCCCGCAGTGCGGGGGGACTGCCGAGCCGTGTATTCTGGCAGCTGGTGCTTTCATTGCCTCCACATATGACTCTGGGACCCCGCAGTAGCCGTGCGTTGGCGTCAGTCGTGTCATCGAGGCCATATTTGGAGCAGCTGAGATTCATGGCACTCCCCATTGTAACGAGCCGAGGTGTTTGTGAGCTTTTGCGGCTCAATATCGATCGCATCGTGGCTCATCGTCGCGTCAATCGTATTGCCGATACAGTGCAACAATCAGAGGAGGACATAAACCTGCTCATGGCTGGCATGGTTTTGGCTTCCGAGAAAGTTAGTGGAACTGACGCTGCTTCACAAGAACGAGAGCTGGCTAAAATAGTTGACACTATATTTGAGTCCTGGAAGGGCCAGGAGGCAGTCGGCGCGGTTGCGTCTACTGCGCACTCAAACAACGCTGTAGCCTCCGTCGTCGTGCAACAAATTGTGCATGCGCTAGTACACCAGAAGAGTTACACCATAGCCCTGCAGGTTTTAAGGCTTGTCCAAGGGCCTCACCGATCAGCGACGCTCGAGATGCTGCTGCTTGGTATTGCCAGGGATACACCGGCAAGGACTCATCTCACTGTTTCCTGGCTTTTGCGAACAGCTAAAATCCGCGTTCCGCCTTACATCTTGAACAAGGTGATTGTGGAGATATGCAAATCTTCGAAACTTACGGAAACACAGCTCAAGAACCAGTGTCAAGACATTCGTCGACTCATGCGTGCCGAACTCAATGCTGTTGTCAGCTCGGCAGCGGCTAAGGCTTTAGTCGAAGCACTGCTCAATAGCGCTATTTCGCAGGGCAAAGGCTCGCGCGTACGTCTTCGATGGGCCCTGTCTGTAGCCAAGATGGCGCGCGTCTCGAAGCGCGATTTTTCGAGGTGGACGCACAAACTAGAGGAAATGCAAGAAAAAAGGCAAGGATATTGGGCTCAATAAAAGAGTTTTATTTCACCTGCAAAGCACCAGTCCACGAATGTTACTCCACAATTGACTATATAGAAGCTGGTAACACAGGCGCCTCAATCGGGGTTTTGCGTATTTACTTGAGAAAATCACTCTCACGCGTATGAGTACATATTTAATAGAATGATACGGCGGCGATAAAGGCGGTTTATTTGCTTCCAGGAATTAACGCGGTCCAATCTGAGACATGAGGTTAGGGTCACATAAATATGGCGCGGACTCAGCTCGTGATTACTGTCGCGTCGCGTTGACGGCACGAACAACAAAACGCGCGCCTCGCGCTTACTTACTGCTCAGTCCGGATGTTTGGCAAAAAGAAGAAGGACTCGCAAACGCGAATCTCCGCGTTCTTTGCCAAACCAAATCCGGAGAAAGAGAACTTAACTAATGCTGCGGTTAAGTCAAGTAGCACGAGTGCCGTAGCTGCGTCGGGCTCTGACGGCCTACTCACGGCAGAGCGCATCCATAGTCAGGCAAAACCGGTTGTAAAACAGAGCTCCAAGCCGGCATGGTGGACAACGCCGCCCAAGAACACGACTAACATGCCTGGGGCTCGGAAGCGCGCCTCGGACCTGGAAGGCGGAATTCCAGCCAAACGCACTACGAGTGGCTCCTTTGAGGGCCGCGTAAAACCGCTCGTACGGCCAGCCGGCATAGCGTCGAGTAAGGCATCTGCACAGCCGAGCATTGTGCGTGCTATGCTCAGTGACGAGCAAAAAAGCGTCCTGACGCGAATTGTTGACGAACACGAAAGCGTGTTCTTCACTGGTGCAGCCGGTACGGGTAAGTCGCATCTTTTGAAGCAGATTGTAGCGGCCCTCAAGCGCAATCGCAGCCCGTCTCATGTGGCGGTGACCGCCACCACGGGACTCGCGGCGTTCAACGTGGGTGGTAAGACGCTGCATCGCTGGGCCGGGATTGGACTCGGAGACTCTTCCGCGCCAATGCTGGCCCAGAAGATCGCCAAGAATGGAGAGGCGAGGCGCAACTGGCAGCTCTGCCGCGTCCTCATTATAGACGAGGTATCGATGCTGAGCGCAGATTTGCTGGATAAACTAGAGGAGGTCGCCCGCCTTGTACGCAACAACCCACAACCATTTGGCGGCATGCAAGTTGTGCTTACGGGCGACTTCTTCCAGCTGCCGCCGGTTTCGCGAGGTGCGGCTGCTCGCCTTTGTTTCGAGGCTCACTGCTGGCCGAGCGTCGTGAAGCACAGCGTCATCCTCACAAAGATTTTCCGCCAAAAGGACACGCGCCTCGCCGACATGTTGAACGCCATGCGTCGCGGTCAACTGACGCCTTCGATTGTATCCGAATTTGAGAAACTTTCTCGCGAGGTGAAATACGACGACGGTCTCGAGGCAACCGAGCTGTACCCACTAAGACACCAAGTGGATCAAGCGAATGCGAGCCGCATGCGCGCGCTGCAGGGAGCAACGTTTGTTTTCGAAGCGCGCGACTCCTCTCTGTACGACTCGGCGCAAAACCTATTTGAACAGCTGCTCGCGCCGAAAAGGCTTGAGCTCAAGGTTGGTGCCCAGGTTCTGCTTATTCGCAACCTAACAGACCAGCTCGTAAACGGGCGTCGTGGCCAAGTGTTGACGTTTGTTAGCGAGAACGAGTGGACGCTACTGGGACCGTTTTTGAGGAGCAATGACGTGGCTCTACAGGTCTATAATGAAGTGCTGAATCGGCTCGCAACGGAGGGTGGAAGCATTGACGCGGCACTGCAGGCTCAAATTGACGAGCTCGCGTTCCCCGACGAGGGCACACAGCGCTACTTCCTGAAGATGCTGCGCTCGCCTACAAAACTTAAGCTGCCGGTCGTTGATTTCCGGCACGGCCACATTGCCCTCATAGACCGAGAGCAGTTCCAAAGTGACTCGGGCGGGCGTAACGAGATTCGACGCGAGCAGCTTCCTCTTGTGCACTCGTGGGCGCTTTCTATCCACAAGGCTCAGGGACAGACCCTTGACCGGGTCATTGTTGATCTGAGTCGTGTTTTCGAGGCAGGACAAGCCTATGTCGCCGTCTCGAGGGCCACGTCATACGACAGACTGCAGATCCGAGGATTCAGAAAGGAAAACGTGAAAGTACATCCCAAGGTTGTGGACTTCTACGATAGTGTCGAGAAAAGCCAGCTCACGGAGCGTGACGGCATAGGACTGAAAGCAGAGGATGGCCTTTTCGTAGATGACGATGTGGCCCTTTAAATTTGCATTAACGATTAACTTGGCGACACTGCGAGGCGACCCTTAGGCACTTCGGACCAAATAAAAGGTAAGTCGCCGTGTCGTGGTCTATAGGTTATTTACACTTCAGAGCTAAAGTGTGCAGAACATAAAGCTGAATTTTACAACTTGGTGCGCTGAATTTTGTCTTCTAGCCTTCCTGCTACGCGACACCGATGACTAGCTACTCACGCGTACGTTTGCCCATGCAAGACATTTTCCAGGAGCACAGAACACCACCGCGCTCACGCCCCACTCTCTGCGTTCCGGGTTTACCCCGCGGCGAAAAGTTACCAGGCATATGACGCGGCGCTTATCTCTCTTATGACACCCGACCCTAGACCCACACCTAGCCCGCGTCGGTCACCGCACCTCGGCCGCTGACTCCACCAGAATTCCCCCGTCTTTATACGCGCCTAAGGTCTTTGAACTTAGTACTGAGTCGCTCGGTGGAAAATAGCTCAGATGTCACAGGAACCTTTGCCTTTCATTTACCAGTTTCTCTCTGGCGCCGTTGCGGGAATTTCTGAAATTCTCGTGATGTATCCGCTGGACGTCGTAAAGACGCGCATCCAGCTCCAGACGGCTGCGCCTGGATCGCCCGAGGCGTACTCGTCGATGGTCGACTGCTTCCGTAAAATCGTGAAGACCGAGGGCTTCTCGCGTCTCTACAAGGGTATTAGCGCCCCGATTCTCATGGAGGCACCGAAGCGTGCCGTCAAGTTCAGCGCTAATGACTCATGGGGTAAGTTTTACCGCAAGTCGTTCGGCGTCGAAAAGGCGACGCAGCCGCTCGCTATTCTTACCGGTGCTACGGCAGGTGCTACGGAGGCCTTTGTTGTTGTTCCGTTCGAGCTGGTGAAAATCCGTGTGCAGGACGTGAACTCCACGTACAGCGGGCCCGCTGATGTCGTGATGAAAATGATCCGCAACGAGGGTCTCTTCTCTTTGTACAATGGTCTCGAGGCTACGCTGTGGCGTCACATTGTTTGGAACGCGGGCTACTTCGGCTCCATTTTCCAGGTCCGCTCGCTCATGCCCAAGGCAACGACGGAGTCGCAGCAGATGCGCAACGATTTGATTGCTGGATCCATTGGTGGCACGGCCGGCACCGTCTTGAACACCCCGTTTGATGTGGTCAAGTCGCGTATCCAATCTGCTGTGCGAGTGCCGGGCGTCACCCCGAAGTACAACTGGGCGTGGCCTGCCCTGAGCACTGTCGCCCGCGAGGAGGGCTTTGCCGCGCTGTACAAGGGATTCCTGCCCAAGGTTCTGCGTCTTGGACCTGGCGGCGGCATCCTCCTTGTCGTCTATACGAAGTGCATGGACTTCTTCCGCGTCTACGCCGGATACTAAACGCCGGATACTAAACGTTAACCAATTGAAAGTAATCACCGCCCTGCCTTCTTTTTACACGGCTGATTAGGGGCTTGATTTGATGGCTGGTATAGTTGCAAGTTAGCGCGAAAACATGAGAGGTTTTCCTGTTCCTGTTGAATGCCGCCCGCCCCTGCATATTGGTGTCCCTTTATTTTTAACCAAGAAGCATTTAGTAACTAATTGTTGAATAACGGTTTCCGTTCAATGAAATTACGCACCCGCTGTTTGCGAGATGCTGTGTCTTTTCGTTGTTCTTTTTATTTTCCCTTCTTTCTATCTACATCAAGCGCAGAATTTGAGCAGTGCTTCATGCGCTTCACCGACCTTATCCTTCGAGCCAACAATCACGATCGGCGTCGTTTGAGAGTCATCGGGAATCTCCACAATGCACTTCGTACTAGCCCGAACGCTATTGACATTTTGACCGCCGATGCCAACAACCTTGCGCACTTGCTGACCTTCCAGCCACAAATACCCAACTGACTCGTTAGCCAGCTCGGACAGGAAAGCAGTGGCCTTAGAGAGATCCTCTTGCGTCTTACCAGTGAGCTTAACCTGGCACTTGGGAGCGTCCTGGAGTGTTGACAAGGCAAAGCCAGAATCAGCCCTCGGCACGTTCGGGGCGTGGAATTTGCCTTCAGCTTTCACCCCGAACTTATCCAAGATTTTGCGCTTCAGTCGCGGAGTCCAAAGAGGAGACGGGACGGTCACGGTAGTCTGCTCGACATTAGCAAGGTCTTGGAGATGTTTCACCGCAGCCTCAACATCCTCCTGACGTTCGCCACGAACAGAGATAATGTCTGAGTCCTGGCCCCTCGGAATAGTGATCTGGACATTATATTTCTGTTCTGTCGTGCGCTTCTGGCGGCCCTGAGGACCAATGAGAAGGCGATGCTGCGACTGTGGGATGCTCACAGTCGTCGCGGCCTGAGACCGTCGTTGCTCCTCTTCCACAATCCTCGCAATAATTGCTTCCATGGCGTCCACCACCTTGGAAGATCCACACATCTTGATAGTCGACGTCTTTGCGTGCGACGGGGGAATCATAAGTGTGCGAGGGTTTAGCGGCTCCACTTCGCCGCCTGCTTCGGCAACGATCTGACGGCGAGTCGCATTTCCAGGCCCCGTCAACAGCCGGTGGTACTGCTGGTCAACATCGATGGATCGCTCCGTGTAGTCCTGTAGGTCTTCTGCCGCCTTTGAAATGAGCTTTACCGCTTCTGCTACGCGTTTCTGCTCGCCAGTCACAACGACTGCAACATCGCCATTCTCGTCGGCCTCTTTTGCGATATCAATCTGCGCGCCGCTCTCGTGCTTGATTGTATTAATAGCGATGCCCTGACGGCCGACAATGCGCGGCATGAGCCGTGCCGCGATCTTCAAAGTTTCTGAGTACGACTGCGACTTCTCATAAGCCACCAGGTCCGTGAACTCGCGCTTCACTGCAGCGACTCCCTTGGAAGGACCACGGATCACAATGACATCAGCATCAGACTCTGGCGTATCGGCGCGCGTAGACTCTGAGCCATCATCGGATGACGCTGAGGCTCCGCGCTTCGGAAACTTAATCGAGACGTCGTATTTCTCGCTCAAGCGCTTTACGTGCTTGCCCTTTGAGCCAATGAGCTTCACATGGTACTGAGCGGGAATGGTGAGCCGCTCAGTGTGTTCGTCCCTCAGTCGGCGCTGCAACTCGGCAATTGCTTTGGCCGCTGCCTTAGCCTGTTCCTCAATGCCTTGAACAATGACGCGACCATTATCATCAGCCTCAACGCTTACGTCGAACTGATCGCGGTAAGACTGGATCTGAGCACCGCCACGTCCAATAAGGTTGCGGAGCAGAGTGGGGTCGAACTGAACTTCTTGCGTAAAGCTTGCTCGCACAGCATATTGCTTCGATAAGACTACGATCTCGGGCAGCGCATCGACAGCCTCCCTGACAGAATCGCGCAGCCCACTTAGCACCGCTGTCGAGCCCACGATTTCACAGTGAACGTCATCTCTGGAGCCGATCACCTTCTCATACAAAGCTTTGGCCTCCTCACCCAGAGGGTTCGCAATGTACTTCACGTCCTCGTCCAGGTTGACGGTCTTCGATACTGCCTTGCGCGAAAGATCTGTGACCTCGCGGAACAACTCGACTGCCTCGCTCACTGCAGCTTTTATTTCTTCGCTTGTTGGAGCGAAGTCATCCCCTGGGTCCTCGAAGACAAGGTATAGCTCATCAGAGGGTCCCGCAACGGCTTTGACGTTTCCAGAGAGCCCATCAGCCACCTCAAGCGCCTTTGCACGCACGACTGGCGTCTTAATGCCACGGATGACAGCCATGCTAGTAGGCCCATGCGAGTTGACTGTTGAAACAAGGGCCTTACGGGCCTGGGCAGCTGCTTTTTGCTCGCCAAGAATGTCGTACACGCTATTCCCCTGAGTTGGCTCTGTGATTTTGACGCCATACTGCTCGGCGATCTGTGAGATTGTCCTTGTAGCCGCGAGGTAGCGCGTAAGGATGCGAGCATGTGCCTCGTTCCGGTTGTGAGCTTGCGAAATATCGAGCTTCGCGTGGGATAGGGACGCAACGTGGTTCTCTAACGCCTTGGCCGCAGCATCTAGGTTTTGTGGCGGTCCGTAGAGAGCGCCATCCGGAGTCAGAATGACGCCGTGCTGGCTCAGAACCACATCCTCAGGCACCGCATCCGTAACTGCTTTGTCCTCAGACGTGGCAGCCAAAGGCCGCGTGACATACGCCGCGGCCCAGGCGTCGATCAACTCGTCCACACTAGTCATGGACGCAACAATTTCGTCGTACGTGCCCTGAAGCGTAATCTTAGCGCGCTTGAGAGCAACATAGGGACCAAACTCGGAGTGCGCTGCCAGGAAGCGCACAAGGAGCGGGGGTATGGAGCGTGATGCAGTCAAGGTGCGGTTTTTGTCGATGACGCTCAGCACCTCGGCCCGCGCTGCCTCTACGCCGTCAGATGTGCCTTCAATCTGCACATCTGTGAGGTCGAGGGACCAGGGCGACGATGCTGATGAGAGATCGATTTTGCAGTGCGTTTCGTCAGAGAGTCGTCTCAAGTTCGAGCCGCGCGCCCCGATGAGCGCCGAGCGGGCAGCCGATGGGATGCGCACGGAAGCCCGGATGCGCGGAGCCAACCGCGACTTTAGGAGCGGCTTGGCCTTCTCGACCGCCTGCGGTCTGCCCTTGAGCATGAATGTTGTGTAGCCGACCGCACCCTTCGTGACCTCGATTTGCACACCTGTGGCCTTTGCGCTTTCCTGAACAGCCTCCATTAACACTCCCTTGGGTACCTGCGTTTCCACAGTTGTTGTCGTCGTGATAACGCTGCTCGGTGTCGCCGCACGCGGAGAAGACCGCACCGCCGAGGCTGCCGGCGCCGCTGGCCACGATGCAGGCGCATTAGATGTCTTCCCAAGCGCTGGGGCACTCTTCAGCTGCGGAAGATTCTGCAGAACGACTTTCGGGGCCTTACCGTGGCCATTAGCCACGCCGTTCGAGGGCTCGTTGGCGGTGGGCGCCGGCGCAGTGTCCTGCAAAGGCGTCGGCGCAGGAGACACAGTATCGCGGTCCAGCGGCTCGCCACCACCGGACTCACGGTGCCTGGATTCCAGCTTGTCGGCCAAGCTCATCTGGGAACGTCGGTTGTGTACGTGACAGGTCCAGGTTTAGTCGTTTCCGACTACTCGCGATGGCCGGCCACGCAGGTGGGCGAAGGGTATGACAACACGTGATCGACTAAAGCACCTGAAAACCAAGCGCTGTGGAGTATGCGACCGGCGATGTTAGGGTGTCGTGCGTCCGTGAGGTGGTTAGGAACGCTGTTGCGAGACGTTGGGTGAATGGGCCGTGAATATGAGCTCATGCACCTGGACGTCCGGGGCCGCCGCAGTTGAAAGCACCATGTCAATGCGCAGCTATCCATTAGCCGCGTAGACTGCGCACCAGGCTTGGCGCAGCATGTTTCAAAACCGTGCGTCGAGGCGCTCGCCGATCTTTTCAAAGCATGCTGCAGCAGATCTTGTCTTAGACACCCCTCGGGGCCGGCAGCCTACAGCAGGTCCCGGCTGAAACCGCTTAGCGTCATGCATAGTAGTGGTAGCCCGGTCGAGCACTTACGTCACAAGCATTGCAGCCAGAACTCCTGACCGTACCTAGTGTGCTACGCGGTACGGCTGGTTCGGGGGGAGCTGGGAGCGCGCGCAGCTTAGCTTAGCTTAGACTGGCGCCTGTGCCCACTTTCTCGACGTGTAGCGACGACGCGTTAGCACCGACCAAACCCACCGGGCCTCAAAAATAAGTTTCGGTTGCAGCTGCAATGTTTTTGCCATTACTTGCCTACTTAGGCATCGTCATAGGCGCGCTTCTGCTTGTATTCGTGATTGCAGCCGCGCTTTACTACGTGAGTGAGCAGCTCGAAGAGCATACGGTGCTGGCCAAGCGGTACATTATTCGCTACATCTATTTTGTCATGGCGACGCATGTGCTACTCCTGCTGGGTGATGGCATGCCTCTGTGGCGCACGGCACTGTCTCTTGCCACAAACTACGTGTACTTGGTGGTCATGCATAGCTTCCCCGTCGTGCAGTTCTCGAGCGTGCCGTTCATTGCGGCCTGCGTCGGTGCTGTTGCCAGTCATTTCCTGTGGTTCGCGTATTTTACGCGCGAGGACCTGCCGCCGCACAGCATATACGAAAGAGTTCCCACGTACGAGGGCCGCACGCTGCCGCCGTTCAGCCAGGTCGCATCATTCTTTGGCCTGCTCATCTGGACGGTTCCGTTCCTGCTCTTCTTGAGCTTGAGCGCGAATGACAACGTGCTTCCTATGACGGCCGACCATGCCGACCGCCCGAAGCCGCAGCGTAAGGGTCTCGCGAGGTCTGTCGTCGAATCCTTGTGGGCTTGGGCCGCAGACACGGCACGCGCATTTGGCTACGATATTCAGGGCCCTGGTGCCGCGCTCCCATCGTAAGTGTTGTCTTCAGCGATAGCTCTGTACGCATGAGCACGACATCGGTTGCATACAAAAACCAGCTGTAAAGCATACACTACATGAAAATAAACAGCGGATATGTAGGGCACATACACACTAATTTGTGCAGAAAACACGCAAGCCAACCGCTGTTAGCAGAATTAGAAGCGCAGAGTACAAAGACGCGCGTCTTGCTGCGTCGCGCTTTGACCAACGTAGCGCTCATTAAATAGAATTGAGAAATAAATTGAGAAACCTTTTTTTGTTAGTAGGCACGACGCGGCGTTTTCACTGCGTAACACCTACTACATCTGCGGAGCTGCCTATGCATGGTCCGCGTCGGTGATCCGATTAAGGAGGGTCCGCATCGCTTAAGTTCACGTGCGCGGAGCGAGAAAGTCCAAGATAAAGACCTGTTCCTACGCTCTGGGCTAACTCCCTCGCCCCGATTCACGCCTTACGAAGCGAGCGAGCGTGTCAGCGCCGGAGGCGATAAATGCGTAGCCGGATTCCGCGCCTAAGCCACGACTTTCTGCACCAGACGCTGACGGCGAAACTTGTACGAGCGCAGCGCACCTCTGCCCGATCTCTGAATACTGAAAGCGCACCGTCCCAACCGGCGCCAGAAGCGTGCCATAATTTATTACACATGCAGCGGCTTGACGTGCTAAAAGGACAGCTGACATCTGTGCCCACCTCTTCACCTCTCACCTTTGCGAATCGAAACATGTCGTACAGCGTTCACCAAGTCGGTGCCAAGAACACTCTTGAGTACAAGGCCTACATCAAGAATGAGGCCGGCAAGATCGTGTCCCCCTTCCACGACATCCCGCTCTACGCGAACCCGGAGAAGACTATTCTGAACATGGTCGTTGAGATCCCGCGCTGGACGAACGCGAAGCTCGAGATCAACAAGGAGGACGAGCTCAACCCGATCGTCCAGGACACGAAGAAGGGTAAGCTGCGGTTCGTGCGCAACTGCTTCCCCCACAAGGGCTACATCTGGAACTACGGTGCCTTCCCGCAGACGTGGGAGGACCCGAACCACCAGCACCCGGACACGAAGGCCAACGGTGACAACGACCCGCTCGACGTCTGCGAGATCGGCGAGGCCGTCGGCTACACGGGCCAGGTGAAGCAGGTCAAGGTGCTTGGCGTCATGGCCCTGCTTGACGACGGCGAGACCGACTGGAAGATCATCGCTATTGACGTGAAAGACCCGCATGCGTCGAAGGTCAACGACGTTGAGGACGTCGAGCGCCACTTCCCGGGCCTGCTGCGCGCCACGAACGAGTGGTTCCGCATCTACAAAATCCCGGACGGCAAGCCGGAGAACCAGTTTGCGTTCAGCGGTGAGTGCAAGAACAAGGCCTACGCCCTTGACATCATCCGCGGCTGCGCCGAGGCTTGGGACGGCCTGCAGAGCGGCAAGGCCCAGAACCCGGGCATTGCGCTCGCCAACACGACGCTCGACAACGCGGCCACGGTCGCCTCGACGTCTGGCGTGCCGCCCGCGTCTGCACAGGCCGACGCTCCGATTGACAGCTCCATTGACAAGTGGTTCTACATTGCTGGCGCCAACGTCTAAATTGGGCACTGGAGGCTAGTCTAGACAATCTAAGGACTATAATAAATTTACCAGTGAGTTTTGCTCGGTTCAAAAAACCCGTACCTGCCCTAAAACTCCTCGATCAGTAGGGTCTTCTCCCCCGGACGTGCTAAGAATAAGACCGCGCCGCGTCAACGAAGGGTTGCGAGGAGCCACATCTCGATTCGGAGACGCGGTGGTGCAGAGCTTAGGGTTAGTCGCAGTTGTTCAGTATCGCGAGCGTTAGTTGCCGGCTGCGCCTTCTGATCTCCTGGCCGTCGTACCTCCTTGCCCCCGCCGCATATCCATAGCGTTCCCGGGCTGGTATTGCGTAAAATCGTACGCATTGCTTCTCCGCAAGCATCTAAATGTCTCATATTCGCCTCATACACGCGTATACCGATATATAACTATGCAGTATCTTGGGGCCATGCTCCTCGTGTCACACACAAGGCGCGACTACATTGACTGTCATGACCCATTAAATAAATGAATCCGCCTTATGATTTCGGTCTCAGACTAAACGACTCGGAATGCGATGCTTTCGCGGTCGCTAGAAAGAGAGCCCTGGCCCAGCACTCGCTCTAAAAGTGGTGAACCGCCGTTTGAGACGCGCGTCGCGTGCATGCCAGCCCTACCACAGGGGCGGCATCAACCCCTGCCCTACGTCGGACCCCCTCGATAAAGCATCTATGTTACCGCAGCCACACTGACGTCACGAAACGGACGCGCTACGGCGGCCATCGCCAAAAACCCTCGGCGCCGCAAGTTAGCCCTCCAAGATGACCGATATCACTCCCGAATATCGATTTAGCAAGACGGTCGTTACCGCATAGCTGCCGCAGGTACTGGAGCGTTCTGCGCGTTCGTGTGAATGTCTACCAGCTTTGGCCCGCCCCGTCCATGCACAGACGCGCGCGCACATGCCAGGCATGTTCTGTTTACGGTTTAGGGTTATGCATGTGCCCCAAAAACACGTCGACGCGAGGTTGACAACGAACATAACTAGTCACACAAAGCGCGCTTAAATACCGCCCATCCCCGGACCTGCAACCACCGACCGAAATGGAGGTTCGAACGCCCCCTCGTGTGCCGTCGCCCAAGCGCATGCGTACGCTGGCTGCTGCGCCTTCGTTCACTCCGTCACCCACGAAAGTTCTCCAGCAGCGGCTCGAGCTTAATCGCAAGTCGCGCGCGCACGCCGAAAAGCTGCAAAAGCGCCTGCATGCCGCATACGTCAAAGTCCTTACTGAGAAGGTTGTGACGGAAAAGAAGCCGCTAGGCGACATCACAAACACCCCGAACACAGAAGCCCCGGCTGGCCTGTGATTTTGTGGCGAACTACGCCGGTACGACTCGAACAACCCCCATTTTGATCTCAGATGACCCCTTCATGCTTGTATATTAGTTGCATAAGTTTTTAGATGTATTTATAGAACCGCCAGGGCGAAGTATACGTGCGAAACTAAACTTTCGCGTTCGCATATTGAAGCCACCACCTCCGACAGGTTATCTTACTGCGTTTGCCACTGCCACCGCGCAGCAAAGTAACTAGGCGTCTGCGACACATATGTGTCTTCTTATCCGTCGTATAATAATTAATGCCGTCTAATTTACGATAGCGCCGTGGCTGCGTGGCCAAGGGCCAAGAGAATGAATATTCTAGACACTTTTTTTTTTCTTTGCCACTTTCTATCTACGTTCAGCCTCATAGATGTCGTGAATGAGGGCCTGACGGGCGCCTGACTCCACAAAAAGTGCTTTTAGAAGCCCATCGAGCTCGGCTGCACTGAAGTCAGCAAGCAGATGCTGTGAGAACATCTCCTGAATCGTTGCGAGGTTTCCCATAAGAATGCGGCCGAGCATCTCCAGTTTGTACCACGACGGGACTGCCAGCTTCACGTCTCTGAAGAACACGCCCAAATTCTCAAGCTTCGCAATCACGCTAGCTAGCTTTGAGCTCTCCTCGTCGCCAATATCTCCGAGGGCCTCGACGCTGCTCACAACGTACACGGCTATTTGCTCAACGAGCTGTCCGAGGACAGTCTCGCGCAGCTCAGGGCCACCTTCGGCGTTGGACTCCTCGGCGACGGTGCCAATATAGGTCTTCAACTGATTAAGGGCCTTGTTCTGCTTGTTTCCGAAAAGCTGCGGGAGTAGGTCTGTCTCGAGAGTTGCGGCTTGGTTTCTCACGTAGTTGTGCAAATACAAATGCGCAAAGGGCGCGAGGGCTTCGTGTGCTGCATCGCCTGCGTGCTGAACGAATGCAAGCGTGTCAGCATAGAGCCACAAAGAGTGGCTACCATACACTGTTGGCACAATGGCGCGGTACATTGTGAAAAACTGCTGAGAGTGGTCGGCACCCAGTTCGCTAGCGTACTCCTTCCAGAGCTCTACAACTGCTCCGACACCTGTAGAGTCATCCTCTGCTGCATCATCTTCGTCTTCATTCCACTCCCACTCATCTACGGGAGCATCTTTAGGCGGCCTCACCAGGTTGCGACGCGCTTCGATGCTGTCGAGAGGTGCCGAGTCCTTGTACAAACGCCTCAGGCGCGCCAGGAACTGTCCGCGCCGAATAGTAGGCCATTGCTCATCAAAGGAGGCAACATATTGAGAAATCTCTGCTCCATGTAGCCATTTATATTCTGAAAGCTCAGATTCCAGCTCTACGAGCCTTTGAAGTTGTTCCTTGAACTTGGGCAATGCACTCAATTCGGAAGGGTACAGTCGCGGAAGACTGCGATGAATTATGCCACTAGAAAGATGCGTTTTGTACCGACGAGCAATTGTTTGGGCTAGGCCTGGTGGTGGCGCCGTGGCAAGGTACGTCGTTATCGTCTTCACTGAACTGATGAAGTCATCCAAGCTTGTCTGATGTCCTGCAATGAGGGTGATCCCATCATTTTGCTCGACCTTGCTAACCTCAAGGTCCAAAAGCTGGTCGAGCAGAACACCAATAGAGGCTATTGCTGCGTCCTTCCGAGGGTATAAAGCAGCTATGCTATCCCCTTTCTCGTCGCTCCGGAAACGAATCCTATTTCCTGCAATCTGAACCATGCTCTCCCATCTCTGAGACACGAATCCACGAAGCTTTTCCCTGATGTCGGCCGCTTGGCGCGTAATATCGACGCCAAGTAATGTGTGGGGAAAGGCGACGTTGAAGTCCTCAATTTTGGATTCAAGCCGAACGAGTGATTGCATCGCAGCCTCGACATCTTCTAGCTCTACAAGACTGTTTGTCTCTTGAAACCCTGCCTTGAGAATCCACAGCCGGTTCACCAGTTCGAGGTCTTCTGCCGGGTCGATGGTCTCCGACAACCTCGGCTCTGGCGGTGGCGTAGGTGTAGCCTGCTCGATCACTTCATCTGTCTCGTGCCCAATCCTTAGCTTCAGCTCGTTCAGTGACTGCTGAAGAGCATCGGCGTTGCTCAAGTCCATACTCGTCGTGGTTGTACTCCACGCTTTCGTACTGAGGTAAGTTATTAAGCGTACAATGGGGCTCACGATGCTACGTGTGCTGGCGAAGTGTATGCGTATGTATGGGAGAGAGTTGCAACGAGCCTTGCTTTGAAAAAGAAGAGTGAGTTCTGACACTTTGTAAACCACAAATAAAATAAATACTGGAGATATTACTTCTCACTTTGGTGCTGCTCCCCAAAAGCTCAAAAGCGTCTTTCCTGCCTGCTTTGAGTCCTTCTTTCTGACCTTCGCAGGCTCTTGGTGTGGTGATGCGTGCGAGATTCGCGAATTGTTGCGAGCAGGGTATCGTTTTGGGGGCTCACTAACTCCCTGGGGTAGATCGGAAGCGAGCTGAAAACCAGGCGGAAGCTCCACTGGCGCTTTAGCACCAAACCGCTTCGACCTGCTCAAAACAGACTTCCGCGAGGCCAAGCTGTTTTGCAACAACTCGCGGCCCACGCTGGTGCTCAACGAAGCCATGTCAGGGGTCGTGATCTCATTCATCACGGTGCTCAATGGTACGTGTAGCAGCTTGTCAAACCCTGCAGACGCGTCGGCATTGGATACAACTAGCAGGCCTTTGGCTCGCGTCATCGCCACATATAGAAGGCGTCTCTCCTCGTCCTCAGTTATGGGATCGACGGAGGCGCCCACGTCAGACACATCCACCATAAACACGATGGGCCACTCGAGCCCCTTCGCAGAATGAATAGTCGACAATGTGACTTTACCCGAATCATCTTTATCGCCATCAGCGGTGTCAATTGTATCTGTCCCGAGCGTCCACTGATCAAGAAACGCTTTGAGGAAGGTGCGGTCGTCGTCTTCATCCGACTCTTCATATACCACGGCAAACTGGCGCAGTATCATTTCTAGAGTTGTCACGCACGAGCTGGCTTGGGTAACGTCTACCGAGCTCTGATCAAATAGGCGTGAGACCAACCTTTTGACTATATGGATCGCTTGCTCTGTTGCCGCTCCGACATCCGCTTGTGGTATCGGGACAAGAAGCTTTCGGGCAGTCTTAATGATGGCTGTATAGCTTCTTACGGCCTCTCCTGCCAAATTGCAAACACTGTCGAGGGTCAACATCCCGTCACGGTTTCTCGCGTGAGCCAGAGTTTTGTCACCGAGTCCTCGCCGAGGTGTGTTGACGGTACGCTCCACAGCTAGAGCATCATTGCCATCTACTACCACGCGCATGTAGTCGATAATAAGCCGCAGCTCTTTACTCTCGGTTAGCCGCTTCCCCCCGACCATTCTGCATGGAATGCCGCCAACGACCAAGGCAGACTCAAGGCTCTCGAACTTACTGGTGTACCTCGACAGCACGCAGATCTCACTGCGTTTGATACCACTATCGAGAAGGAAGCTAATGCACCTGCTTATGCCCTGGGCTTCCTCATGAGGGCTCGCGTGCTGCACAAACTGGACCCCTGCATTACCTGCCAGCCTCGTGGCGACAAGTTGACGGTCACCAGCATACCGCTGTTGGCTGTTGGCAATTACCCTTGTCGCTGCCGTCAAGATGGCCTGCTCGGACCGATAGTTTTTTTCCAAATAGCATTTCATCGTGTTCGAGGAGTCTGCCATTTTGACGAAGTTTCTCATATCTGCGTTGCGAAAGCCGTAAATGCTCTGATCCGGATCCCCTACAACAGTCATGTTACCGCAGCGCTCTGCTAGCAGCATGGAAATTTCGAGCTGCACTAGCGATGTGTCCTGGAACTCGTCGACCAGCACTGCGTCCACTGCACATCGAGCATCATTATTACCCTGCAAGAAATTTTTGAAGAGAAGCAACAAGCCGTCGAAGTCGGTCTTATTGAGCAAGCTTAATCGGCGTTCATATTGCTCATATATCTCATTCAAAGCTGGATCTTCCAAGGCCAGGTCATCGCACTGTGCTTTGATCCTAGATATCACCCTACAGACCTTGCGGATGTCTGTGGATGGGTCGCAGTCCATGCGCAGAATCGCAGCCTTTTCAACTTCATCAATGAGACCTAAGTGACGATAAGTTTCGCCACCATATCGACGCAGAAACCGCAGAGCTACTGAATGGAATGTTCCAATAACGATTTTCGTGTTTGATTCCGTGGCATCTCTCACGCGCTGCAGCACTTCGCGGGCAGCTGCACGAGTGAAGGTGACAACAACGATTCTGCTGGGCTCCAAGCCGCGGCGCAATAGTTCGACGACGCGCCGAACAAGCGTTGACGTTTTTCCTGTACCAGGACCAGCAATGACCTGTACGTATCCGCTGGGCGCCGATGCGGCCGCCAACTGCTGTTCGTTCATGATTGCGCGTCTAGCTTGTATACAAGTTTATTGTTGTTGGGCACGGGTTAAGCGCGCGTGAGACGCGTCCGGACGCGGCTGAACGAGTACCTATAGCGCTCAAACCAAGGTAGGAAGAGTACGATACACTAGAAAATGAAGCTTCATGCTAGAAAAAAAAAATAGATTGTCACAGATATGGTGTTTACTGCGTTTTTTTTACTACCCTTTCGAGGCACTAGTAAGAGGATGCTGTAACGAGCAAAATTCTACGTTACCGTTTTTTATTTGACTACAACGTTGCAGCCAGAGTTATATACAATCAGAACTTCTCGCGAACAGCCACGTACTCAGGCTCCGAGCGGAAGATATCGCCGCGAACACTCATGCCCTTCATTACGTCCGTGCGCGAGTTCGGCGTGAGTGCTGGATCCGGCATAGGCGCTGTTACGGGGGTTTCAAACAGCGATCCAATCAACCGCCCGTCGATAGGGTTCTTCTCCACGTCGATGATGAACGCCACGTTGTCGACGACATCTCGCACGTCCGTTTGGACGTCTGACGAGCCGATCTTGACCTTGGTCATGGACTGACGCGACTCAATCCGGTATACAACCTGCACGAACTTGGTCGGCTCTTCTGACATGGAGAGCGGTACCAAACTAAGAACCTTGGGCCGGTTCAGCAGCTTAACCATCTGCCATTCAAAGCGGTAGTCTTTAGGCAGCTCTTTCGACCGCATGGAAAGGGGCCCATACACCCAGCGCGACGTAAGTCTTTGCAAACCAGCCAGGTCGCGGCGCGCAAAGCACTCATTCGTGCGTGTGTAAAGCAGCAGCGCCAGCTCTTTCCACTCTAGCGGCTGGAACCGGTCGCGGCCAATCTCGCGGCGGAGTTTAATAGCCATATACGTATTCACACCAAATACCTGCAGCTTGCGTTTGAAGGCTATCCAGCGCTGCTTAGGACTCGTGAACCACGAGGGTGGCTTCCGCGGAGGAATGTATAGCTCGGTCGCAAGCCCAGCTTGATCCATTGTGAACCTGATGGGCGGCTGCTTTGTAGCCATGAGTCTTCGCCCCAGTGGGGCCGCAAGGCCTGTCACAGGTCCACGAAGGGCCGCGAAGTTCAGCATAGTCGAGCCTGAATTTTTACCCAACTGCTAATGGTGATGATATTCCAGGGCCAGGGTAAGAGCCTCAGTTGAGAACCACCTCACGCACTACAGTCCCTCCTCCTCCGCTTCCCCCGGGACCCGCCGCCTTAGCGCGGAGAAGTGAATCGACTATAATAGACGTTTCGTCGCCACTTGATGAGGTATTGTGCTAACTCGACCAAAGCCGAATTACACATGATTTTCGCCGTCGTACAATTGATCCTAGACTGCTCCGGTACTTGCAGGTATGTAGCTACACGTTTATAGATATTTTTGTGTTGGCCCTTAATAGCAGGTACTTCCTCACGTTTGGCTCATCTTTGTTACAATCAATTTGTATTTACTCACGTTTCCCAACTCCGCTGTCTTCATCCACTCCGCGCTCGTTGCGTGCAGTGATTAGCGCGCACATGTTTACAAATGATGTACTTGTTCTCTGAGATGGCGGCACTTGTTGAGCGAGCATTAACAACTCACGAGGGCGTAAAATATAAGCTGTTGAATTTCTACACTGGTTACGGAAAAAAAGACCCGACCTACAGAGCCGAGCCCGAGTGCGTCGCGCTGCTCGTCGCCGCGTGAGGCTTAAGCTCCTCAAGACTAGGCTTGCGCGTAGACTTGATGCCCAAAAACTTCACGCTCAACGGGTGCAAGAGCGAAGCGTACACGTACCGGGCGCCGCTGAACGTGGGGAGACCAAGCCACAGGAAGAAGATGGTCTTGAAAAGCCAGTACGCAGGCACCCAGTACAGAATGAATCCAGACCAGAACTCAAGGATCGTGAACGCCGCATATACGACCCAGTAGGTGAGGAACTGCGTGTCGTCCGACTTGCCCTCAGTCTCGAGGGCCACGAGCGAGTAATAGCCCGGAATAACAACGGCAGCCAAGTTGGCAAAGAAGCCGCCAATGCCGCCAATGTTTAGCCACACAAGCAGCAAGTAGACGACGCCTACGCCAAGAACGAGGTACGACTTCGGGAGCTGCGTGCGCTGCTCAAGCTCGTTGAGCGTGGGAAACTTGCTCAGCTCTGTGTTGAAGCGCGAGTGGTATTTGTTGAAGGTCTCCTTGTAATCCATCGTACTTTGACAAAATTGCAGTCTTGCGTGTAATTAAGGGCGTTGGTCACTCCACCTACTTGTCCTGGAACTTATACAGCAAAGCAGCTCGGGTGGGTGGTAGGGCTCGCCGACGCACCCTAGCCTTAAGATAGCGCGCTTGCTCCCTGGCGCAGTAACGGCTTCATTCGTGCGCATGCAGTGATGGTTAGTGTAACGGTAGAGTTAATAAATACGGTGTGGCACAAGTGCCAATAAATAATATGCTTCCATGTCGAGGACGTTCATAGCCTCGCGTCACTCCGCATGCGCACGCTAGGCCAGTTAATAGCCATCCTCGATAACGCCAGGTGGTCGCTCCACTAGTTTTAATGTAAAGGCATCAGCTGCCCATTGCGTCTCATTAAGGTCAACGCCATCCCGTCTGTAATGCTCGTAACATGCTGCCAGTCTATCGAACGCGGTCCAAGCTTCCTTCAGCCTGGTTCCCCAGTCACCCGTGACAGCGCGCAGCTTTGTTCGACTGAGGCCTCGTAAAGCACTTATGACCGCGCTAGCGTCAAACTCAACATCACCAGTTTCAAAGTCGCGAGGCTCTACATCCCGCCACTGGAACCATTCATCACTGAAGCGCCTCCCAAAAACCCATAAGCCGACAATAGCCTCGTCGTATACAGATTCTGCCTTGCTGCTGGCCACCTGCTGCAGCCATATATAGCCCAAGTAATAGAGCTCGCAGACAAGGATGCCCATGTCTTCAGGATCGTAGGCCGCGCGCCTCGGAAGCACCGCGTAGAGAAAGTGCATGCAGTTGAACAGCATTGGCGTCGGGTTGTACTGAAGCTTGCTGCCCTGGCACATGGCTAAGCGGGCAATGCGCACTAGCGTTGGTAAAGCCGGCTGCATGACAGGAAAGTTGTGTATGGCGATGCGAAAGTAGAATGCAAATAGACCGTTGACGACAAACTCGAATGATTTGCGCGCCTTTTCCAAGTCAGTGAGACTCAGGGCGGCAATGAGCTCGTCAGTTAAAGTCTGGCCTCCGTCCGTCTCAAGAGATCGCCGTAGCTTGTAGGCGAAAAAGAATTCTCCTTCCGAGTTCTTTTGTCCTGCCACGAACTTGCTTATATTCAACTGAGCTAGCTCGATACCACGCGCCTCGGCGTCGTCAAACCATGCACTTGACTCCGTGAGTTCGGGCCGCTGTTCAAATACAAGCTGCCGCGTCTGTGCCACCACTATCTTATAGGCCGTCCGCGCGGCGGAGTCCGCTCTAACCGCATCCCATTCTTTTTTGACCGTTTCGAGAGCCAGGCTTGCGAACTCCATCGAGATAGGGCGGCCCAGCATGCGCCGAAGAGCCGTCTGACGGTCCCCTATTTCAGATCGAACAGGCAATCTGGCTGAGTTGAGTAACCGAATATCCTCGGCTTGCCAGGTGGCCCGGAGCAGGCTTGTTAGGATATATTGTTGCGCCAACGGATGGTTTGCCGCCACGGCGTGATGCTCCAGGAGCTTTGTTACTACAGAGACTCGAGTCTCCGCGCTCGGCCATACACGCACAAGATCAACGTTGGCGCTCGCAAGCTTTGCGAACGCCTCGATATCTGCTTCCCCAAGATTACTGAAATGGTGACCAAGTGTTTGGAGACGCATGAGCAATGCCTCACGTTCCGCTGGCCGCATACGCATCAAGAGCGTCCAAGCAGCTGCCCTAATTTCCTCGCCTACGCTGCGCAGTCCCATTTCAAAGAGATACGTGAACGGCACGACTCCAGGAGAGATTGGAGCTACTTCTGCAGCGCTGCGCAGCGAGACTAGAAGCAATTGCGGTGGCGGCACTTCATCGCGTAATATGTCGTCCCTCAGCCAGCTCTGGCACTCAGCAGCGCTATTGCCGTCCGCGACCAGTCTAGAAACAATGCTCCATGTACTCACGGCTTTGAAACGAATCGCTAAGTGAGCGTTTTTGAGCACCACGAGGTCACGAAACTGAGCAATAGATGGGCGCGAGGCCGGCGGAGACATCCGCAGGAGCACAATGAGAATCCCGTATTGATGAGATGCACTGCTCAAGTCTGCTAAGCTAACTTCTTTTGTCTCCGGAAAACTCATTGCGCTCAGTGGCGTCACTCGACCAGCAATGCGCCGACACACGGGCAAATTATCCGCGAATAATTTCAGCGTACATCCCAATAATTCCAGAAACATAGAGAAGTCTTGGTCGGGTCGCTGTGATCCATCAAATCGGCTCTTCAGTAAGAAGTCGGGTAGCCAGATCGATTCACCACGGGGATCGGCATAATGCTGCTGCTTGGCGTAATAGTTGAACAGGTCAATTATGATTTCAGCCGAAGGCGGCCAGTGCCACTTAGTGAGCAGTAGCATCAGATAGTTCGTAGCCACGCGAACATCTTCAGCCTGCAAAGAAGCATGTCCCTCTCGAGCCGTATCAGAGGAAACGAGCAATCGTGCCAGACCCCAATCAGACCATCCTCTAGACTGACACGATGAAAGCAAAACCAGCAAGTGCCATTTTGCGCTTGCCTGGCTGTGTTTACTGAATACCTGTGAGAGGTTTTCGAAGCACTGAAAGCGGAAGCCGGCGTAAATAAGCTCAGCGCCAATACTGCATCGCGGCGGGTGCACAAACTGATTATCAATTTGCGCCGAGATCATCTCTTGATGGTAATATACAGTCCAAGCCAAGAGCAGGGAGGCCTTCATGAAATTGACCTCGGCCAGAGCGCTTAGCCTTCGAGCTACCACGACCGTCGCGAGCGAAACGAGTTGCGACACGAGCGGAGTCGCAGTCGCCGAGTGGCGTCGTTTCAAGCTGAGTTTGAGCACGCTTCGCGAAAGTCTCAACCACTGACGATAGACATGCTTACGGAAATTCGCCTCGACGATCTGGCTTTCATCACAGAGAAACGCTACGCCCTGGAGGAAATAATCGTACATCTTATCGAACAACGATACATCGATTTGCCCTTCAGTTCCCTCACAGGTCGCCAAAACGTATTCGGCATCCTTGGTCACAGCAGCCTCGTCTGCATCCCTTAGGGGCGTGCCAAAAGATCTATCAGCGATTAGTTCACCGTTCCAGATTGTTGGGCCTTCCAGTAAATCTAGAGTGTTGCTTCCGATAAATGTTGACCTTCCGAAGCGACGAGGCTCAAGGCGTAAAGAAGGAGAGTTCTCAGACACCTTAATTCTCTCAGAGGTTGCAAAATCGAACATGGAGGCACCTTTACGGCGCCCTTGGTGTACCGCCTGCCTGCTTGACGAACGCACGTAGTCATTCGCAGAAGGCTGCATTGAGGGAACACTGCGGCTGCGGCTGGTCAGTTGTCTTTCCAGAATCGTTGTGTGGAACAGATTCGGAGATGGTTCAGGGGCGCGGCGTCTCGCCACGAGCTTCTGCTTCTTTCTTGCTGGCTTAGTGGAAGATGAGGCGGACCCAGAGACTGAAGCAGGTATAGCCGCGCCCGTAGCCGCGCCCGTCACCGAAATATGAGCGTTTGATCTTTGAGCTTTCGCTGGCACTGAGCTGTTCCTTTGTATGCGCTCGGAAGACGGCGGACGTGAGACTCCCTGCTTTCGCGTCACATGCAATGTACCTTGGCGCCAGTGCCTGAGAGTTCTTGTCGCCTCCCGGGAATCCGTACCAGCAAAAACCTTCTTTAACGGATCGTCGGTCCGTAATCGTCCACCCAAAGCCCGCGACGTACGTTGTGCAGTGCGCGCCGCAATGCGAAGCACTCTGGTCGCTTTAGGTCCAGCTTCATGCGCGAGATCTGTGATGGCTAAGGGCGTGTAGTTAGCCCCTAGGCGGCGGGGGCGGCGTG
Source organism: Entelexis sorbosivorans (assembly GCA_030555795.1). Taxonomy (NCBI): domain Eukaryota; kingdom Fungi; phylum Ascomycota; class Dipodascomycetes; order Dipodascales; family Trichomonascaceae; genus Entelexis; species Entelexis sorbosivorans. The sequence goes on along the minus strand of JANIVK010000004.1, from coordinate 184,829 downwards.
CTCCGACCTTCTTAGCCTCTGAGCGATGGCTAAGCATATAGTCTATAGGCGCATGATTTTGTACAGCCTGTTCACCCCTGTATCCCTGAAGCGAAGGCAAGGACGAGCCATCTGGCACGAAGTGTTGTTGAACAAGCTGATGCCGAACTTCGGGCAGTGAATCAGACTCCGGCAGCGAATCTTGTTGAGAATCGGGCTGCGAATCAGGATCTGCTGAAACGACATTACGCGATGCAGGTATAGGCTTAGTGAGTCTCCGCTCAAACATAGGTAGAGCCGAACTCAGAGTGGAAGAAGTAGACTCAGTGTCCGAAGCATCGGGCACAGAAGCACCACCGTCCTCGGATTCAGACTCGGAATCTATGATGTGCAAGCGAGGCCTCCGTGGTATGGCGTCGGAAGAGCGATTCGCATCTAGCTCAATTCGCCTGTCTGATTGTATCTGACGAGGAGATCCTGTTTTGAGGACCTCTTCATCACCTGGCTCAAGAGCTCCATGGGTTAGCCGTGGGGTATCAAGTTCGGTGGATTCACCATCCATTTCGCCATAGTCGTCATCTTCACTGTCACTGTTCGCTCCGTGAAACACAGCGTAGCGGCGGTGGTAAACCCTCTCGTGAGCGCGCTTCTCATGACGCACCCACGTCTCAAAATTGAACCGCTTTCGCCGAGGAAGCAGTGGAGAGTTGTTATTTGCGTCCTCCATTATCGTATCATCCTCATGAACCACGTTCGGTGCTCGATTCGGATGCGCCTCATGCGTATCCTGAGCCAGGGGCGGCAGCATCATTGGTTCTTCCAGTTGTACGTTAGCTGCAACTGGACGAGGGGGGCTTGAGTCAAAAGGGGGCCCTAATGTTGGAGGACTTCTTGAACGGCTATGAGTCTGTGGGCGTTTACGCGTTCGAGGCTGGCGAGCCACAAAAGGTTCGGCGTCCTTACTAGACTCCGCATCTGATTCAGTACCATTGTATTGCGCTCCAAGCAGAATCCATTCAGGGTGGAGTGGGTCCAAGAGTGGCGGTACCGGATCTGAATCCGGGACGATGCCCTCTCCCATGGCCCGATATACTATTGTACGGACGCGCCGCTGTCACGAGTTTAGTGCGCGAATATACCCGCACCCAGAAAGAGAGACGTGCCGCTTATATAATTTTTAATAGAAAGCCTGGGCTTGAAATTTATTTTGACATCTTTAAAAAGTAAACTCAGAGCTGCTATCCCCAGCATTGATCTTTAAATGGGCCGGGGCGGAGGTTCAGTGCTAAAGAATCTAAAGAGTGATCTTCAAAAGCATGACTTGCTGCAGCAGCAGAAGCGCCGGAAGGGAGATGCCGCGCAGGCTCGCGACCGCCGAGAGAAAGACAGACGTGCGTTAGAGTCCATTCGTGAGGCATTCAATCCCTTTGACCTGAAGTTCAACCGCCAAAAATCTGAATTGAAGCGCTCAGATCAGAGCAAGGAGCCTACGGGCCGCCCATCGGCGGCGCGTCAGACCGGTGAGGAGCAACGTAAACGCACCTGGGAGGCGCAAAAGCGACTTAAGAACAAAATCGGGGGACTTGTTGATAGACGGTTTGGTGAAAAGGATAACACGATGACAGAGGAAGATAAGATGGTCGAACGCTATGCCCGCGAAAGATTGAACCGATCGAAGAAGAACTTCAATCTCGACGATGATGACGAGGATGAAATTCGACTCACTCATGGAGGAGAGGCTCTTTCGTTTCAAGATGATTTTGCTGAGGACGACCTAGGTGTGAGCGATGGAAGTGACTATGAGACTCCAAGCAAACATGCCTATGCGGAAGACGAGGGCCTTGGGGCTGACGCGTCTGACGAACCGGCTTCGGAAGAGGCGCCAGAGGAGCGCAAGAAATCCAAACAGGAAGTCATGAAGGAGATCATTGCGAAATCGAAGATGCATAAATTGGAGCGACAACAGATCAAGGCACAGGATGATGATATTGTTGATGAGCTTAATGCTGGTTTCGATGATCTTCTTGCAGACTTGCAGGCTGCAGAGGCGAAGGCGCCGAAGAGTAAGGAAGAAAAGGACAAATATGATTCTAACGTGCTTGAAATGATGTACGATCGCCGTGCGCAGCCGGGGGATCGGACGAAGACACCTGAGGAGCTTGCAAAAGAAGAAGAAGACCGGCGCAAGGAAGCTGCTCGGGCTCTCCAGGCACGTATGGAGGGTGACGAACTTGACATTGGCAATGAGAACGAGGAGGCTGGCAACGATGGTGAGCTTTTCGGCTTGCAAGCGTATAGCGACGAGGAGAGTACCAACGAGCAGGACGAGTCGGAAGAAGACGCGGATGCATCAGAAGCCCGGAAACAAGCCGAGGACGCGGCTATTCCACAGTCTTTGAGCGAGCTCAAGCACGCTCTTGCAGACGCTGTGGAGCCGTCTACGGTAGTTCGGGGTCTGGTTTCGCGCGCTACCAAGCCGAAGCTTGAACGTCTAGTGGTAGTCCTAGCAGAATACGCTTGCACTACACGGTCAGAGTTTGCGAACATCTGTACCATACTTCATGACGTTGCGTCTAAATCGGGAATTGGCATGGCGCTTGCGAACGGCATGCGCGACATGGTTCATAGTGCCAAAAGGAAAGCAAAGTGGGGCACTCCGCAGCTCCTGCTGTTTTCTTTGATAGGGTCTTTGTTCTCTACAAGTGATCAGTGGCACGTTGTTGTGACCTCAGCGTCTTTGGTTATGACACAGCGCTTGTCTCAGTCTGTTGATTCTGACATGGGCGAGATAACCAACAACCTGTTTCTCTGTGACTTATTGCTCACCTACCAGCGCCTGTCGAAGCGCTATATTCCGGAGGTTTTAGGCTATTTGCTGAGACTATTGGCGATTTTGTGCCCTGACACCACCGAAGTTGCTGAGCGCTACGTCAGAATAAGCCCAGAAGACGCGCCTGTAAAGGCCATTAAATCGGACGTGGAGGGCAAAGCCACGCTCGGAAAGCCTATGACCGGACCGGATGCCTGCGTTCTTATTGCTCGCCTCGGAAGCAAGGCTGCGTCCTTATGGAGGAGTGCAGAGTCTTTCCCTGAGGCATTTGCTCCCCTTCTTGCGGCACTCACAGCGTTACCCGTCTCAGGTAATCGCGTAGTTGACGAGTCCGTTGACAAGATTACTCGACTGAGTCGCTTCTCTACATCTGAGCGCAAATTCCTCGAGCTTCAGCAATTCCGTCCCATCGGGATCGTGGCTAAAATGCCACTGTTTGATGAGAATTACAATCCCGACGTGCGCGGATCCGGGATGGATTCGGACCAGAGAGAGCTTGCCAAGCTCAAGGCACTGCATAAGAAGGAGCGCAAGGGTACTCTGCGTGAGATTCGGCGCGACGCAGAGTTCGAAGCTCGCGAAAAGCTGGCCGACAAGCGTAAGGAGATGGCTGCATACCATGACAAGCTTAAGCGTCTTGAGGGACAGATTAATGGCGAAGAGGGCGCTGAACGCAATGCTTATGAACGCGAGCGCAAGAAGCGTCGGCGGCGCTGAGCTATTTATTCTTAAGGAGTTTCTAATACAAGTCATAGAGGCATTATTTTTGCGAGTTACAGATTTGCTTCCTGGTGATGAATTGTTGACCAGTGGCGTAAAATACATATTCAAAAGCTTTGATTGAAGGCAAAATAAATAAAAGGGCAGTAGCTATTTCCGGTATAGGTTGTTGAGAAGACCTAGTACGCCGTCGTCGCCAATGCTCTCGTCTTCCTCATGGTCGGATATGAGATTCAACTCGGCGCTTTGTGGTGGAGACTCCTCATCGACTACTGAAAGCGTTCCACGGAGTTTATCATACTGGCCCATAACGCTGGTTTCCATATTTTGAGGGACAGGTGCTTGCTGCAAATGGTATTGGCTCTGATACGGCATTGGTGGGCTGTATTGGGAATGAGACGAGGCAAGTCCATATGCACCCCGCGACTGGGATGGCCCATAAACGCCCATGAAGTTTAAGTAGCTCTTCAGCATCTTCCCATCTTGTGTCGCATAGAATTTGTCGAGCGCGTCGCTACGTGCTTTCACATTGTTGACCTGATCTGTGTTGAAGACGGCCAGAGAACAGACATACCCCCCAAGATCATCGACGTTGATAGAGAACTCTCGGAAAAAGTCAACAATCCTCTCGCTCCGATCGGCCAACTTCAGCCCGAGAATGACGGGGTTCAGTACGACACTTAACAAATCTCTCAAGATGATTTTTGGCTTCAAGTCGTAAAGCTCGCAGAACGCATTTTTCACCGGCTCTGTGTGGAGTTTACCCTCCCACTCCTCAGGCAGGTAATGTGTGAACTCAACGATCTGACGCATGGCAATCTCGGGGTGATAAATGGCCTGTTCCTGCGGTGTGGAGAGCATTGCCCGCGCAATAGCAATTATGAGACCCAGTGTCGTCAAGTAAAAAAGAACTGTTTGATCGTGGCGGATTTCGAGTTTCAGCAGCTCTGGATCATATATGGATAGCATTCCGAGTACAGCCGCAAAAGAGCTGCAGACGAAAATCACAAACCTCACAACGAGCTCCGTCTTGTCACGCGGAAACTGCGAAATATAACGCTGAGCGGGCTGGTCACTCATCGACAGACGGCGTTTGAACAAGTGATACAGTTCGTTAAGCTCGCGGAACTTCCATTCCGCTAACGGCGTATACTGGCGCGTTCCAAGCTGCTTCGGGTTTGAGCGGTAATCATTGAAGTACCTGAAGAAGTAGTAAATGCTCATGTAAACCACGGCGATTGGCGCGAAGACAATATTCATAATTGCCGCAAACTGGAACCGTCGCCGCAGACCCTGAGCAAGGATGTCGCGCTTCTCTTCGCGCAAAAATAAGGGCCGCAACTGACCGCGGTCGTTGAAGACGTAGTCGCCTATACAGAGAGAGATGCTCCACTCCAGCGTTTTCGTAAGAAACTGGTACCTGCCGCCAAAGGGCAGGTCCACATCGAGATCTAGCACATTCTTGTTGTATAAAGCAATGAGGTAGTTCTCGCGCCGCATGATGCGGTTCACGATTCCATGCGCATCAAGTCTTTTGGTCGTGGCAAGATTTGTCGACCGTAGACTCTCCAGCTTCTCGACGACCTGCTGCCAGCTAATTGTTTGAATCTCGTTCTCCGAGATGTTAAGCAGGTGATGATAAAAGTCGTGAATTTCCCAGAGTCTGCGCACATCGCTCACATATTGGAAGCTTTTCAAAATCCAAAGCGCACCAAAGGCCCACAAAAGCAGCTTGTGAAACAATGAAGTGCGGGCCAAGCACCGTGAAACACGCACATCAGCCAATGTTCGGGCCCCCGGTAAGCGCGAATAGTCGATACAGCTGTAAAGGTACGTGGAAAACGTAACGACAAACAGCACGGTTGCCATCAGAAGTGCGCGCGCAAGGACGATACAGTAGAATCCCTTCTCGACATAATACTCGTATACGTCCTCCAAGAAGAGGTCCAGGTTGTCTACGTTTGCCCACCTCCATAGAGCCAGCTCCTTCGCGGTGAGTGTTATCGCAGTATTTGGAGGCCGGTCATAGATAGGTAGCGCACTTGAGATTGGCGGATGTCGAGCATGTGTCTCGGTATTGCCGGCCTCGGAATCAGAGAATTCTTGATACACTGATCGCTCCATTATGCAGGGAATACCTGAGCCGATATTCTTTGTGAATTGAGGCTTTGCGCCTTCCTGATGATGCTTGGCCTAACACCTCGACTCTGATGCCACCGCGACGCCGGGATGGCACATGTGGAGTAAGCACCCGCCGCCGTCTGCTGGCCGTATCAAGTACACCACCGTCAAAACTGTCTCGATTTGAGGGGCAAGGGTAGTGGCTAAGGCGACGGAACCACCATTGCAGGCTCTCTTGGCGTCACAAACGCTCATATGAGCGTCTGTGTGTGTGTGCAAGCATAGCCCGCTCATCTACTAAACATCTGATCATACTATTTAGAAAGCTAGGAGACTTCCATGCAGGGGTGCTACATAACTCGCGACTCTGCAGTTGCCAATGCAGGGGCGACGAGCGTGGCGGATTCTGAAACCCTACCCACTCTTAGTTAGTGTCACGCTTCTCCAGATTGTAGAAGACTTACATCAAAGAAGGAGCTCTAATGGAGGGATAGGATGCTGAACACAAGTTTATAGGGGCATGATGTGACGAGGCTCATGTGAAGCATTGTTTCGCTATCACAGCATCCTTTGTTTCGGTTATTTCAGGGGCTCATCGCCCTAATCCTTCTGTTGTTGAAGGGTAAGGAATCGCAGATACAGTATCGATTTCCTAATCGGGAACGCCTACTGGTAATGGTATATAAAACCACCGACTAGCTCGCCCATTGTAAGCCCCACTCACAGCCGATAGTATTAAGACAATGTCTGGACCGTATGCAGCGGCCGATAGGCGGTTGTATTCACAGCTACACCTCGTCAACGTCAACGCTCCTGGGGCGACGGGCAAGAAGTCGAAAAGAGGTCTCTCCAGCGCGATAGACTTCATGCGTCCTCTCGAACCTATTCCGGCCTCACCCCATACACCACCGAGCTCCCCTCCTAGCGGTGAACTGATGGAGAATGATGTTTACCTACCAATCGAACGGCGAGCACTTGTCGATTCCCCTAATGAGAAACCACAAACGCCGCCGTATCGTGAACCTCAGCTGCTTCCTTCAGCCATTGGGTCTCCCCAGAGTCTTCAAGGTAGCTTCCGCTGGCGATATGATGGTACGGAATCGCCTGCATCGGAGTATTCAGACCGGAGCATCGACTCTTCCCGCAACTCAAGTTCCTTCACAACGACTCCGCCACGCCTTCCCAATCTACCGAAAACTACATGTGCCGTGTGCAGAGACCCCAACATGATCCTGTTCAATGGAACTGAGCTAGTATGCGGTCACTTTGCGCACCGCGTGTGCCTAAAGAGTTCCATTGACGCGTTAGAAGGTGTCCATCCATCATGTGTAGTGTGTGGCCAAGACTGCTACGCAAAAAGGCCACCTCACACTTTTGCGGGCAGACCAACGAGCGTGAAGATCACTGAAGCTTGCAAGCTCGAGCAGTTGGGAGAACAGCTCATTGAGCGTGAGGGTCATACAAAGGGACCCGAAACATCGCCTCTGCAATTAAGGATGTTTGTACACTCGCAGGCTGACCTTGGGCACGAAGTTCTTGTCAAAGTGAGCACGCCAGCCAGCGCATTCGAACACTGGCGGTACAGACCAACCCAAGAGGATATGGATGCTGCCCGTAAGCTGACGTCTGCAGCCCTTGGAGTCACGTCGATGAGCAGATCACGCATCAATGCTGAGAGCGCTGGGCGGCTACGCTTGGTCTCAATAGTCCGAGACTGCCACACACAAGCCAAGGTTACGGCTTATTTGTTTGAGCGTGCCGTAGTACTCACACAAATGAGCGCAGACGGCTTTGAGGAGCTTGTGCACTCAATCGACCTGAATAGGGACGATGTAGAAGTGAGAGGCACGGCAGGGACGCTAGAGTTAGCGGTTGGTAGAGCTTCACTGATTTACAAGGCGTCGCGTGAAACTATAGCCAATTGGATTGCGGCGTCCCGCGATCTAAAGCTGGATTTCCCCATTGCTCAGCCAACTGCACTCAGCGGTCCCTACTACATCGAGCGGTGCTTGCTTCATTTGGTCATTTGCTTGCCATTCGAGCATATAACCAGCATTCCATTTGTGCTGGGTGAACTCGGTCCACTCGATAGACTAGGACTTGTTGTGACCACGCCTGGAGGATTGTGTGCGTGGCTGGCACCACACAAGACCAGTTGGAGAGGCTGGGAAGTGATTGCGCGTGAGCAGTATCGCTGCTTCGATCTGTTCACGCCAGCTACGCAGTCCATACTTGAAACGGCTGATGCATTGCTCGGCCCCCAAGTTACAGGGATTCAGAAATCTGTTGTCCTTGTATCTGGGTGCCCGGTTGCGACAACGGTTATTGGGCGGCCAATCCACGTCGTGGGCATTGGCGACTATGATCTCGATTTCCTGAGTTGTACAGCGGTGCGAAGCGGTGGCCAGTTTTACCATAGCGGCAACACAAACGAGTTAAGAGCCATACTTGCCGGTATCGCTGCTGCCGAGCGCGCGTACACGCACCACGACGTGCGGCTGTCTCTGATTGCCAGCCCGGGTGTACAGATTACAGAGATAGTCGGCCTAGACAAACGCGCAATGAAGGCGACGGGTAACACTCTTGAAGTAAGTATTGGGAGTCTGTTAGCCGGACAATCACGGACAATACTTGTTGTCTTGAATGGCCAACCAACGGACGCTCGCTTTCCTGTGTTATCTGACTGTCAGGTCAGGGCGACGTCGGCAATAACTGGCGTCCAGCAGTGGGAGACAGATTCGACGCTCTCCAGTCAATCATCTGAGTTCCAAGTGTTCTCTGAGCGCATGGCGCGCATAGCGGCGGACATATTGACGGAGGGGGTCAGTCTTGTCGATATGGGCCAGACTGAAGAACTGTCAAGCATGCTTTCCCGCGCCATCGCGGCCGTCAAAAGAGCGGTTGCGGGATTCCGCAGTAACTACAAGCTACATCAACAGCCGCTTAATGAGCTGACGGACCCCAGTTTGACGGGCGCGTTAGCCGCCGCTCGCGCTAATATTTTGGCTCAAGGCCTTGAGGAGCTTCAGGGACAGCTCGTACACGACGTTCGCAGCAAGAGTAATGTAAAGGCCATACTTCTGCAGGCCAGTCTTGTTTTACAAAACCAGCGCGCAGTTACCAGCCGCACCTTACTTGAGCAGGTCTTCCAGGAGCGACTAGAGACGAACAGATTTTAAATGAATGAAACTAAACAACGTATGATATGATATACAGACTTGATGAATACTTTGAACGCGGTAGTAACAGGAAAGGAGTGGACGAGGCGGGGACTTCTGGGGTCACATAAGTAGCAACTTGTTGAAAGACGTAATCTGGGACAGCAAGACGTCCGTGCCGACAACGTTTTATGCGACTAGCATATAAAGCGGCAATATTCAATCCAATGAATCAGAAAAGTGGAATCACCGCTCCATAGCCGCGTTCCCTCCCCCCCACAGCGAGACCACCACGTGTTACTTCTAGTGGGCGGGCCGCACCCACCTTACGTTAGCCAACCAGCGTCATATCGACGACTCGTTGCAGCCACCCCCGCGGTCAATAATGCCCGTGCAACACTCGACTTTCAACGATGATGCCGATACAAGGTTGATTGGGAACATCGCGGTGCTCCCGCTTCGCACCAAAGTGCGAGGACCGGCGTATCCAACCGACGAATACGACATTGCCGACGAGGTCGTAGACCTGTTCCGCGTGAACAGCTTCTTCCGCAACTTCGAGATCAAGGGGCCTGCGGACCGCACACTTGTTTACGGCATTCTTTTCGTCAACGAATGCCTGGGAATAATCAAGCGGAACCCGACCCTGGTTGAGGCGCAGCGGCGGCTGAATGTGGTTGCCAGTGACGACTTCTCGCTGCCTGGTGAGCCGCAATTCCCGCTCAATGGAATCTATCAGGCGCCTGCGTCAGCGCACGATACAGACACACTCCGTGCGTACCTCTCACAGTTCCGCCAGGAGATCGCCGAGCGGCTGCTTGCGCATATCTTTGCTGAGAGCCCCCAGCAGCCGTCGAAACACTGGCTTGCATTCAGCCGCAAGCGGTTCATGGGCTTGAGCCTGGTCGGCGGCCTGCGTTCCTAAGCCATTGGTGTTTAAAATGTACGGCAGGTTCCTGGCCAGCGCAGGTTCTAGCTATGCGTGTCATATATATATACTTCTACTCACATCGTATGTGCGGACGCCACAGATTAACGAGCTTGGAAAGCCTGGACCATCTTCTACCGCAGCTTCGAGTCATAGGCTACAGCAGCTGCGAGTCGTAGGCTAGAGGTCTTTACGCTAAAGTCGTTAAGATATGCAGTTAGTGACATGAGCCAACGCTTTACAAGGTCAGCTTTAAAAGTTCAACTTCTAAGGAACCCAAACATTTTGCTTTCGCGACGCTTGCGTTTTACACTGTCATAGCGTGACAGAAGCCCGCCGCTGCCCCCAACCGAGGACGATGGTGATGAGCTCACCGAGAGCGGAGCCGCAAACGAGTCCACACTGGCACCCGAGCCGACAGACGTCTCTCCTCCTACCGTCTCTTCTCCGCGGAAGAGCTCAGCATCTTCATCAGTTGGGAATTCGTTGAGGTCCTCGGGATCAACGTACGTGTTGTCGCGCTCATGCTGCTCTTCCGAGACCTCCTGGTAAAGCAGGAGATACGCAGTCATGAGAGCCGTGCGCGTGCCAAAGAATTTGTGTACGTATGTGGCGTCTACGCGGTCGACGATCTCATCGTCGAACAGCAGCCAACCGGAGTCTGTGCGCACAACTGACACATAGTGGCCCTGGTATGGGCCGCCTCCCAAGTGCACGATGACGGCTTTCAACTCGTACAGCTTTTCTGGAGTAGGGCAGTCGTCAGTGGTTACGGGAAGACGCAAGTAGCGAGAATAAAGAACGCGGTGGAGGAGCTTCGTGTTTCGTTGCTCATCCTCGCTGAACTTAAATCGCTTCAGGTGTAGCACGAGCAAGGGCGGCGCCTTGCGAACCTTCATGCGCTTGGACGCCTCTTGATGCCCGCCGCAGACATCGCAGTAGAATTTGTTCGACCCACCGAGTACTTCTGACTTGCTGAAGCGGCGCAGACACTCGACAATGCTGGTATTGGGCTCAGTGTCAAGACTGAAATCGAAGAAATTCTCGTTGCGACGCGTAACGTTCTCACACGAGAGGCACCGCATCTCGTTCGTCAGCTCACCCGAAAACAGCTCGCGCGCGCCAAGCCCTGCGCCGGGATTCAGCTTATCGCCCTCTTCAACCACGCGGTTTAAAAGAAAGTTTAAGAACTCCTGTGCATCTTGATGCATTGAACTCCTGAACAGATCATTCTCGGTCTTGAGCACCTCGATGAGGCGCGCCGGGCTTGCCACGCCAGTGGGGCTCTCATTTTCAGTGATACTGTCGAACAGGTCCTTTAGCGCAGTGACAAACGACTCGTTCAAGCCGTACTCATTGGCGCAGCTGTAGTCGAGATTGATGATCGGCCCGCGTATAAGCGCGTTGCGTTTGCGCTGGTCCGCCGGACTCAGGCTTTCACCTTGCGCGCCTGCGTCAGGGGCCGAGTCTTCAAGAAAGCCGACTACGGGGACGGAACCCATGGCCGAGTCCAGCGAGGGCTGCGAATCGACGGACGATGCTTGTGCGGGGTCTTCGCTTATCGTTGAGGAAGTGTTACTGAATGCAAGCTTCGATTTGAGGGCGGACAGCCCCGAGCGCTGGCTCGTCGCGCTGGCCGCCACCGCGCCGCTGCTAGTAGGGCCAGAGTTCGATTGCTCTACTGAAGGCGTCGGGAACGGGTTCTTGCCGGGCACGGTAAGCCGCCGCGGTCGGTCCGAGGACCCCAGCGAGGCAATATATTCGCGGAACGGCCGTGTATGGTATAGCGCCTGCACGACGGAATTACAGTAGCAGGTGTTCCCGAAGTTTTCGAGGCCAAATATATGGTCCCTTTGGTCCTGAGCATTGCCCGCGCGGGCGTCACCAGCCCGAGGGTTCAATGTTGCAGACATGAAATTTGGAGACGTTGGGGAAACTGGGGCAGCAGTTAGGCAGATTCGGGGGATGCACGCGGGCACCAGGAGGGCTGGGGCTGGGGTCTGCGATGATGAGAGACGGCGGCGGTCATCGCCCGCCACCACATACTGCGAGAGGCAACCACTGGGGGTTCAATCTCGTAATGATGGTCGAGCCGCCTAGAATCTTCGCATCCTGATTAGAAGCTTGGCCATACCGAACCCATTATGAGCCGGTATCATCCTAATGCGTTAATGCCGGACACGGATTAGTGGGGTCCTAGGCAAGCTGTGTCGAGGTAACTAACGTATCAGCATTAACACGAGCCGGGTTAGGGCGCCCCGTATTACGGGCGGGCCCGGGGGATTGTCTACAGGGTTAGGTCAACCGCCGGTTGGATTCAGCGAGACGGGCGTCGTTTCGCGCCGGTTCTAAACGGAGCAACGCCATAAAGCACTACCATGACCGCACAGGAGGTAGAGAAGAAACCGGACACTGCACCAGAGTTTCGGGGCCCCATTGTCAGGTACCCGAAGGTAGTCATATTTGGTGACTCCATCGTTCAATACAGCACGCGGCCGGGCGGGTTTGCGTCCCTCTTCGCTGAGAAATACGAGCGCAAGGCGGACGTCGTCGTTAGAGGGTTCTCGGGCTACAACTCAAATCATTACACAGTGATTGCCGAGAGCGTCGTTGCGGGCCTTCTCCCGGGTGATCTCGAGGCGATTGTGTTGTTCATTGGCACGAACGACGCGACTTTCAAGACATCGTTCCAGTACGTCGATCTCAAGTATACACTTGCCAATGCCAAGCTACTCTTCGAGATATTGCAGCGGTACACAAAGCGCGTGATTGTCGTGCCGCCTGCGTACTGTGAGGACTCTTTGCGCGACGACCGCTGCGATGCTGATTTCGAGAGATATAGTGAAGCGATCCTAAAGCTTGCTCGCACGTATGCTGCGAAGGATGGCGGTAGCTCGCCCATTCACGTTATTGACTCGCGCAAAGTTCTCGCTAACAAACATCGCAAGTCACAGAATGGCAAGCAGCCGAACTACGACCCGGACGCGCTCCTGGACGACGGACTGCATTTCACACCCTTTGGCTATCAGAAAATGTTCGAGGCAATCGCCAATGACTTGGAAGATCTCGAGAAAAACTGGCTTCAAACGCTCGCACCTCTTGAATCATTCATGCACTTGAATGTCATTGACCAAGAGGCACTCTTGAGGGGCTACCTTGTTGAAGCCGAGCCCTGGGCGCAGCAGTAGCCCGGAGATTGCCATTGCGCAAACCACATAGAGCGCATCTACAAAGGTATCGGCTTGCACACGCGCCATAGAGTTCCGTGTAAATTATAGCAAGCAGAATCCAAACACTTGGGGACTAGCATGACCGCAGATAAATGCCAGCCCAACCTCAAGCGGGGCAAGCACAACCTGCAGGGCTATGTCAAACACGACAACCGGCGCTTATAGAGAACGCTAATAATCTCATTGAAGCACTTACAAACGGGTTCATTAAATAAATAAAAACTAGGCAATCCTGTAGATGCACACAAGTCTATGGCTCGTCAGGAACCTCCTGGTACTCGCGTCGCTCGCGATTGAAGCTCAGGTCCTGCAATTGGATCTGGCCAAGGTTGAAATTCTCTAGCGCCCACAGCCAGGCATAATAAAGGCCCGCCGAGCCGGCTGCAATGATGGCGCAAGTGATCAAGAAGTTAATGATCCACAGCATTCTTGAATGTACTCAGGCTTGCTTGCTGCGGCGTTAGATTGGCGCGAGCTTGTCGTATAGAAGCAGAGGCGTGGGGCGGAGTGTGCAATCGCCAGCCCGTCGACTGTAGCAGTACCATGGCGCGAGATTGGCGATTACCTAAACGTTTATATAACCTTCAGGTTCCTGCAGAAACCCGTGCCCTCGTAAACTTCTTAGGTCTCATCACCACATGGCATCTTCATGCGCATACCGCAGCAGGTATCGTAAACCTGGCGATCGTGTGGTGTTTGCGAAAAGAAACGGCGGAATGCACACATTGTCAAATGCGTGCGAACGTGCTAGACAAAATGCGTAAGATAACAGCGAGTAATATACTATAGCGTACATACGAAGCTAGAGGTTTAGCGAACGCCAGACCTTTCGCTTCGCGACATGCACTGCTTCGATACGTAATTGTCTTGCCTTCTGCAATCAGTTACGGACCGTTATACCCTAAACGTGGACAGAACCTGCGCGCACGGGAATAAAGCGACGGAGCCCAGGAACGTAAGCCCAGCAGCCTTCGCGGCTTCGGCAGTATTCAGCCGACACCGAGCTCAACGCTTGCTCCATTTTATGCCGGCGCTCATGCAGTATGTACGTGCTTTATCTAAACCAACTCAGTCGCACGGGTATAACCCTAGCCCACACGCGTCGTGGACCTCCCCTCACGCAAACGCGACGCGTATTGAGGCCGGCCCGGTCCCCTTGCTCGGCGCCTCATATTAAAGTGAAACATCGGTGACGCAGGGTAAGGGTGGTAGCTCGTGCGAGCAGGAGGCTGTTCTGCAAATCTGCAGGCGCCAGATCAGCCCCACTAGCCGCGGCGCCCGCGTGAGGTTGGAAGGCTGGATGGCAACCGCAGATTTGAGCTTGTTGGCCTGCGCCGCAGCCGTGGCTCAGGGTCCTGCGCAGACCGCTCAAAGCCCCTGTCGGTGGCCGATGTTTAGCCGTATAATGGGAAGTCTGCCTGTCGGGACCTGCCGCGTAAGCACGGCGGCAAGGGGGGTTTTTGGTGGTGCAAGCCCGGGGTAAACTGGACCACTAATTATAGAAGGTGGTGTCATCTCTACAAAAAAAAGTCCGTGGCTTGCACTAACCGCAACGACGCGGCACAAGCTATTTGCACAACGTAGCAAGCCCAAAACTTAACCGCCACAGCGTCCTCTGCCGGGATTTGAAAATATGGACGCGCAGCGTCACTATTGGCGCGCGGAGTACGAGGCGCCGCCATCGAGCCTCTTCTTCGACTCGCAATCGCCCTCGCACTCCGACGCAGAGGGCTTTGTGCCGGCCGAGCTCCACTCTCCGACCGCCTCACCCCCGCGGTCGCCGCAGGGCAGTCGTGCGTCCCCGCCGCTGCACATGCCTCATCCGCAGTCGCAGTTCCAAGCGGCGCAACCGCAGCAGCCACAAATTCGGCCCGTGCGCAGCGAGACAAGTGACCTCTACGACTGCCCGGACGAGAAGGATGGCGCCTACGAGACGGACGACTACATCCACAGCTTGTCGTTGCAGGAGATACCCGAGCTACACGCGCCGAGCGATGGTGAGATCCGTCGGGAGGCTCAGCAGATTCAGCAGGTGAACGTGCTGAGTCCATCAGCGCCGCTTCATAGCCACGCCGACTCTATATATAAAAGCGGCAGCCGCAGCCCGCCGCTGTTGGACGCGCTGCCCACGCCGCGCATCCGCAGCCCGTTTCTGGGCGGCTCCTCGGGGGACCGTGCAAACCGCCACTCCCACAACGCATCGCAGTCGTCCACAAGTGACGGGTCGTCGCGGTCATTCGAATCATACGGGCTTGCTGAGTCGCCGCGTAGCTCGCCGCGACTCATGCCGCAGGCTCGCCCGCAGCGCTCGTCCATGGCCAGCCGCAACTCGATGCGTCAAAGTTATTACGACTTCAGTGCCATGCTGGGACCGAACCTCGCCGATATTGCTGCCACGACACCGGCGGCAAACTCGCTGCTTCCTCGCATGAAAACCATTGATCTCTACCGCAAGAGCGCGCGCAAGACGCACGACCCTGAGCTCGAGTTTCAACTCGCTCAATACATGATGCAAACGGCTCTTATCAGCACGGCCGGCTCGACCGGCGCATCACCCGTCGCGTCGTCCGTCGCTGTGGCGTCGTCCGGGTCTTCGAGCATCTCAGGTCGCGACGCCGGCGCAAATCAGGAATCAGCCGAGTCGTCACGCGGCTCAGGTAAGTCCTCAAAGGACGCAAAAGACAGCGGATCGGATACCGAGCAGAAGTTGCGTGCCTCCTTGATGAAGGAAGCTCTCAGCTCTCTCAAGAGACTCGCCGAGCGCGGCCATGCTGATGCCCAGTACCTCTTGGGTGACATTTATGCATCGTCTGCCATTGGTGGAAAGCCCGACATGGAGCGGAGTCTCAAGTACTTTCTCATGGCAGCCAAAAAGGGCCACGCTGAATCGGCGTACCGTGCCGCGTTGTGCCTGCAGGAGGGCTGGGGTACCACACGTGATGCGAACCGGGCCCTGCAGTTCTACCATTCGGCGGCCGTGCGTGGACAACCGGGAGCTTTGTACCAGCTAGGTATGGCGTATTTCTACAGTGGAATGGGTTTGGCTGACAATAGCGCAAACCGCCAGGCTGGTATCAAGTGGCTGACGCGAGCAGTGAACGTAGCCAACACGACCTTTTGCAAGGCGCCACACGAGCTGGCCAAGATCTATGAAGTTGGGTATAAGGACGTGGTTATTCCCGATGACACGTATGCGGTAAAGCTATACGCGCGATCTGCCGAGTTGAATTACATTCCCTCAGCCGCCCGCCTCGGCCGCGCGTACGAGTACGGCGAGCTGGGATGTCCGCAGGACCCCAGCCTTTCCATTCACTACTACACTATTGCGGCGCTCGGTAATGATCCGAATGCGCAGCTCTCCATGTGTGCGTGGTACATGGTTGGCGCAGGACCTACGTTCCCGATTAACCAGGATGAGGCCTACGAATGGGCGCTGCGGGCCGCGCTCAATGGCTTACCAAAGGCGCAGTACACTATCGGTTTCTTTCTGCAGAACGGTATTGGCTGCGAGCGCAACGTCCTCGAGTCCGGCAAGTGGTACATGCGAGCATCGCGAAACGGATATGAAAAGGCCACACAGAAGCTTGCTGATTTGGGGATTAATGAGACGACCAAAAAGAAGGAAAAGTGTGTCGTAATGTGATGCTTCTGACCATCAAGATAAAGCATTTAAGTAGCATTAGAGCTAACGGTTAGGCTTCGAGACCAAACAACCATACAAGTATAAGAATAGGCCGCGCGCTAAGCCTTGGTTCGACCCTTTTCAATTCAACTAAATGGATACTACTAGGTTAGTGAGAGATGCCAGGTAAATCGTTAATTTTGCGGCGACTAAGTAAAAGGTAGAGGAGTCAAGGCGACAGTGTTGCGCAGATAAAAAACAGGTGAGTCGACAACCGGGTCGCTCACCGTAGCGCTCTCAGAGAGGCGTATTATGATGCTGGAAAGTCGAAAGTAAGGCAAACAAAATAAACGTAATTAAAAGAGAAGATCATAGAGGTCGGAGTGGCACGAATGCTCGCAGGCACACAACATCGCATTGTGATCCTCCGGCAAATACTTGGCGCGCAGCAGTATATGTGTAGCTCAAGATTGCGCCTGCGAAAGCAGGTTGCCATTGCTCTGGCACTGGCGAATCCCGCTGTTCGGCGTCTCACAGGTCTCGGTAAACTCCGGCTGGATCGTGATAGACGGCACACCGTATCCGGCGAAGCACTCCTGCACAGTTTTAGAAAGCTTCGAGAACTCCGAGGGCGGGCTGTTCACAGTGATATGCAGCGTCGCCACAACGTGCGTCTCACTCAGTTGCCAGATATGAAGGTCATGGATTTCCTCAACGCCGGGAATGGACAAAATGTCCTCGGCGACCTGGTCACAGTTAACGTAAGGCGGCGTAGCTTGCAGCAACACGCGCGACGCGCGCACACACAGCGGCACCGCCGTGGAGAAAATGATCGCCGTGATAAACAGCGAGACCACAGGGTCGAAGTAGAATCGCCACGAATACTCGGTCTTCCAGATAAACAGCGCTGTGGCAATGACGCCGATATTGCCCAAGGCGTCCCCCATCACATGCAAGAACACGCCCTCCATGTTCATGGACTTAGACGTCGTCGTCTCGCTCTTGGAACGTGTATGATGGTGCTCATGGTGCTCAGCATCTGTTTCAACGATGGGGTTTCCGTTGATCGTGGAGCCGTACGTCGCGTTGCTGGCCAGCAGCCTCTGCTCCTCCCGGGCAACCGCAGACTCAGGCAAGAAATCCATGCGCTCAGATGGGCGGTGCGAGTGCGAGTGCTCGTGTGAATGGCCGTGGGCATGCCCCTGCTCAGCATCCAAACTGTGCGAGTGGCCGCCGCCGCCGTGGCTGTGACCGTGCTCGTGGAAGAGCAGCAGCCCGAGGATGTTCGAGAGCAGGCCGAGAATGCCAATAACAAGAATGAGCTTCGGGTTAGAGATTTCCTGGGGCTCAATGAAGCGCTGGATCGCCTCGAGGAAGATCGTGACGCAGAGGGCAAGCAGGAACACGGCGTTCACGAGCGCGCCAAGCACCTCGGCACGCTGCAGTCCGTAGCTGTACGTTGCCGACGAGCCAGCCTTCGAGGCCTTGACGGCCCAGAGTGCGACAAGCAGCGACAGCACGTCGTTGAACATGTGGAAGGAGTCGGCGACGAGGGCAAGCGAATGCACGGCATAGCCAGTGGCTAGCTCGAGAATGGCAAAGCCCGAGTCGATCACGAGAAGCAGCGTGATGCGCAAGGTCTTGTCTAGCGCCATTGTAGTTGCAAGCGCAGCGGTCGTACAGGATCGAAAGTTTTACGTTCGGGCGGCAGTCTATACGGGGCGAAACGCGGCCCCGATTTTCTTACCAAACCTAATCACGTGCGGATATTTTGCAGGGTTGTTGTGGAGAAGACAAGTTTAGGCGAAAAAAATAACACTAATCTGATGCATGCGCACATGACGATAATAGATATCTTCTCTGCATGCGTGTTATTCGAGACTGAAACAGGCCAAAATAATAGCCTCACAGTCAGTGACTACGTACTCTAGACGAGACGAGAATAAAGCGAGCGCCCGAATCAACTAGTATAAAATAACCGGCTGAAGCGTAAGGCGGTTACGACACCGGCACCGCTAAATGCTACTTCAAATGTTGGACTGCGTTTGGAACAGTTACGTACGGCCTTAAAAAATAAATAAATAAAAATACAAGGTGGCACCACCAAGTCAGGCGTTCGAGCGCCAGCGTCCGCGGCCACGGCCGCGACCACGACCTCGTCCGCGGCCACGGCCCCTGCCTCGCGGCGCTGTGTGGCCCGGCTCGTGATGGTTTCTTGCTTTAACGACGAGGCGGCGCTCCATCTCCAGCTGTTGCCATTTGCGCTGCACTGCACGCATGCCATCCAGCACAGTGTTCACCGTATTCTCCCACACCTCCTGGTTGTCCAAGTCTATGCTGATGCGCTCGAGAAGTTTGACGGCCTCTGCGGCGTCCTTCAACGACTGTTCCGCCTCGGCGCTCAAGCCCATGCCGGGGCTACTAGACTCGTCTCGCGACGGTGGTGCATTTGGCAGAAGCAAATCGCCTTGCACATGAGAACCGGGCCGCTGCGCCACACCCGCGTTCGTATTAGTACTCACAATGCCGGGCATATCTGCCGGTGAAGGAGAAACAGGTGCAAATGGAGGGCCGTTACCAGGGTTTGGTGCGGCGGGCCCAACAGCCTCAGCGCTAATAGCGGCAAGCTGGTGTTCGGGCGTCTGCTGCTGCTCGGGCCCCGTGACGGTGGTGCTAGTGCTAGGCGTATCCTGGGAGGCCACCTGTTGCCGCTTGGAAGGCAGCCCGCCATCGTCGGCCTCGTCATCAGTGGGTACTGAAAGCCGCCGCTTCCCTGCAGCGCGGGGCGGAGGGCCAAACGAGGCCGCGAATGGCGTTGGCGTGAACTCGAAATCCCAATTTTGGGACTTCGGGCTGCTCTTTTCTCGGAGTGGGCTCATGCCTGCTGGCCAGGTTATTATTTTCTCTGCTGTCTTTTTTTTTTTTCGACAAAGCGCAGCGCCGGTAGAAAATTATGTTCTTCGCCTCTCCGCCTAGTTTGTTCACCAGCTACGCTCCTCCGCTTCGCGACGTCCTCACGCAATACAGTGCCGAGCGTCCGCGTGACTGTATATATTTAACAGAGGCTTTCACGCCACGTCAAGAACTGGGTCGAAAGTGTAGCGTGCTGCTGTTGATCCTAGTTTTGAAGATGACGTTAGCTCCGAATGCACTTCTCCGGTCTCCTGCACCATCTCATGTATCGATTAGCACACGTGACACACGCGCTTCGATGAGCCCGGAATCCGCGCGCCTGAGCACGGAAACATAGGCGTACGACTGCCTGATCGAAACGGCAGGGACTTGCGCACAAACTTGAACTCAATCAACCTCTGCAGCGCCCGGCTCAGTGCCGTTCTGGATCGACTGGGGACGGCGAGTGCGAGGCATGGAACCCTATTGCCTGCTTTCACCCTTGACCTAACCTCCTTGTCGCCCGCACTGGCCCAGGCCCTCGAATCAGCGCTTCGTGACCTCGCTTTGCTAGATTTTGCCAGGCTTGTGTCACAGACATCTGTAATACAGGCGATGAGCCGTCTGAATTTAGTTAGTGCCTTAATCGATTGTGCAGTTGCGTACTAGACCCTTATCATACTGTAATTATACTGTTTAAATCTCTGTGTAACGTCGTTGCGCCCAGGACTAGCTGAAGCGTTATCGGCCGCTGTTGAAATAAGTGGTCATCCGTGCACGAAGCAGGCACCAGCGTTTGCAGAAAAGCCAATTAAGGGCGTTCAACTACACTACTGGCCGTAGCAACCGAATTCGACTATATCGAGTAAACCTGAATTCTAAAATTCCTAGCAAAGGGTGCTATTTAAGGATGGGCATGTTGGATTGCTCTTCTGCTACTTTTAATAAACGCCGTTAGAGTGGTATCTATGGCTCGCGTCGGTTCGTCTATACCGCACACTGTAAAACAGGATCTACGCGGGCAGTTTCTGAGGCGTTCGCTGTGTCCATGACATGCTCAATACAAATATGCCTGATATACACTAACTCGCCCGTATGCTTGGCGCAGGTAATTTTAGTTCTTTAGTCCGCCACAGCCGCTGCGTCACTCACACAGGCAACACAAAGCTCTGGCCCTGGTACACCTTCGAATAGTACACGTAGAAGAAGTCGGAGTACAGCAGCGTCTGAATCAGGCCTCCTGATATCGACACCCAGTCGCCGTGGTCCCTCGTGAATCCGCGGTAGATCCAGTTGAGGAGGTACAGGACGCGGTACGCGCCCAGCGCGAAGATGTAGTGCGTCGTCATCGTTTCTGCCTTGCCCGTGCGCTGGATCATGAACAGCTGAGGCAGGATGGCAACGCTCTCCAGCCAGATGGAGAATGCCCAGAGCAGCTCCATGACGGTGAACTTGAGATGAAACAGGAGCGCAAACACGGCGCTGAACCCAATGAGGTACTGGACCTTGAACGTGTCGACGGATGACGGGCTGCGCGTCGGCTTTAGCTTGTGCGACATGAGCCACAGCACGTACCCTGTCGACCCCAGGTACACAAACTTGAACAGCGTATTGTACAGGGAGTTCCAGGGTTTGAAAAGAAGATCCAGGTAGCGCGTCACGTAGACGAGCATGTATAATGCCTGCGTCTTGAACGAGAGCCCCGCCACGGAGCGGTCGCGCATGATCTTTGCGATTAGAAGATAAATAGACAGGAGATGCGTGGCATCGCCAGCAAGACGAAACACGTTGTACATCAGGAATTCACGCGGCCCAGAAGAGCTTCTTCGTGGATTGGACTTCGCAAACGGTTCCAAACTACCCGGTCTTCACAACGGTTAGTTAAACACAACGCGAGAAGCAGCTGGGCGGTTGGGTGTTTGTCACCTCGTCGGGCTTACGTGTCCCGTTACAACCGCGCCCGCGGCCGCCGTCACGTGCAAACGCTATTTCTTATGTTTGGCGTGCAGCTTTGGCGTCGGCGTCGTAAGCTACGGTAGCAGCCTGGCCGTACGTAAAACTACGGCAGGGCCACCACAACTCGCAGCGAAGGTCTAGGTCACCCATGTCTATACGCTATGTAGATTAATTAGTTGCGCTTGGCCCGCTTATTTGCGTCCGTTATGGCACAATCCGTCCGTGCCGGCTCGTCTTCTGCAGCGGCATCTCGCTGCTGTCGCGCTAGCTGCCGGCGCTTCCACGCGGCATACTCAGCGTCCGGATCAATGTTATCTGTGTCATCCACGCCGAGGTCCTTAATTGGTTGCAGAGCCGCCCGCTCTTGGGCCAGCATAGATAGAGCCGCGTCGTGGCGGCTCGTTGTGGCGGAAGTAGTGGGGCCAGTGACCTTAGTTTTGCGCACGAAGGTCGGACGCATGCCAGCATCTGAGTTGGAGCTGCTCGTGTCACTCGAGCTATCCGACTCACTGCTGGAATCCTCTCGGAGGCTATCTTCGGCGGAGCTATCTTCGGCGGAGCTTCTTTCGGCGGAGCTTATATCGGTGCCGCTTTGCGCATTGGCCCGCTTCTCAGTGCAGCGTTGACTCTGCGGGCTCGTATTATTTACTGTGTCTACCGGATTTGCGGCTGCACCAGGCTGTTGCGTTAGGGTGGCTCGAGGAGCCGCCTTCGGAGCAGCACGAAATCCTGCCGAGTCCACGCCGAGCTTGCCATCATTCAGCGAACTCGCTGCTTTTTCATTGTCGAGCCTTATTCGGGCCGCCGCAGTGCTTGGCTCGTCGTCGCTTGACTCCTCAGCGCGCACGAAGTGCCGCCGCTTCATTAAAAGCTTACCTCACCCAGCAGTGTCTATACTTGTTCACGACGACGCTAGCACCATGTCCGAGCAGCTGCAGCAGCAGTACAACGCGTACAAAACAATGCTGCAGGACCTGCAGCAGAAGATCTCTGAAATAGAAATGGATAGCGAGGAGCACCGCCTCGTGTTAGATTCGTTGAAGGAGATGGACGGCGACCGAAGGTGTATGCGCATGATTGGCACCGTCCTTGTAGACAAAACTGTGCGCGAGGTGATTCCTGTGCTCGAGGAGACGAAGGCGGGTCTCGACAAGGCTGCGAAGACCCTGCGTGATGACCTTGATAAGACACAAAAGGACATGGACAAGTGGAAGAAGGACAACAACGTGAAAATCGTCGGCAACTAGGGGCTGTCCTGTACATATCAACAGGCTTTCAGGGTCCGGTCCGTTCCACTGGTTTAGTCTGGCTTGGCTCATGAAGGCCGCTTAGATACTTGGTTCGTCCAAAGCCCTACCGCCTCGCGACGACATGCCAAATACGACAGTGCTCCTGTGAGAGCTGGCAGAGAGTGCTGATAGAACAAAAAGCGCAAAAGCGGGACACGCCGTATTCATATTCGCCTTTTGAGGTGCGGTCAATTGTTGTTGCAGACGTGACGAATCCCCGGACTCGAGTTGATAATATAGCGCGAATTGAAAGGTACTCTTTAACGGCTTGGAAAGTAGACTGGACAATGTCTGCGGTTATGAGCCAGGGGGGGGGGAGCTTCGCCATAGTCTCTCATCGTCCTGAGCGCTTTCCAAATTGGTTGTCGTCGAGATGAGATTCATAGCCTAAGCTTAGTGCATATTGCACGCTACATTTTGCACAGTTGCACGTATTCACACCGTGGTGGTTCGAGATTATACTGCATTACCATGCAGCAGGTCTCTTTCTACAATGAGGGCTGAACATGGCTGTTTTTTTGGGATTGTTTGCTGTGCACATCGGTTTCCTTTTCATGTATAAGATCAACAGTCGGCTCAACATAACAACCTTTGCGTTATAGTATATTTTATGTGGCTTATATTGAGCAGTCAGACGAGTTTGTATATATATACCCACGATACGTCAATTCAAGCCTTTGTGCGCTTGGCGCGGACCTTCTTGGGTTTCTCTTTCACGTCCTCGGTCGCGTTTTGTTTGCTAGCGATAGAATCGCCGTCAGTAGCGCTGGTCTTTGCAGCTTCAGCGGCAGGCTTCACCGTGGGCGCGGCCTCGGCAGGAAGCCCAAGGTAGTATACCACGAAAAGGAGGAAGCCGATGGCCGTGGTCGTCACGCCGCCAAGGTAAACCCAGCTGTTCGTAATAGCCCACGAGCGAGCCCACTCATCGTTGGCACGGTGCCGAATGGTGACGACGTCGCGCGAGGACAGGTAGGTAAGGCCAGGGCGCTTGTAGTCAATGGCGAAAGTAAACATTCCGTACTGCTCAGGCGACACGAATGAAACGCACCCCTCGCTGTCCAGGTTGACGCGATAGTACGGATCAAGCATGCGGAACTCGAGCTGCAGATCAGACATGTTGTTGTATTTGATCCAACCGCCGAGATCCGGCTCCCAGGCCTCGACCTCGGCGCAATAGCGCAGCGGCTCGTCTACACTGTAGTGATTGTGGGAGCCGTGGACGCCCTCATGTCTAGTTTTCGTGAGCCGCAAACGGCCGGACTCCTGGAACGCCCACTTCGTTAGCGCCTCCGAAGCCGCCGCGTCACGCAAGAACTCGGCGTTGCCAAGCCACACAAACCGCGAGCCACTACGGCTCTGCAATGCCGCGGCGGCAAAGCCGCTCTCACCCAGCGCGAAAGCCTCCTTAAGTGGCTGCAGCGGCTCATCTTCATCCTTGGCTGCGTTGTATGCGTATGCAGACGGCGGCGCGCGGGCCAAGCCAAAAACGAGCTCATTATCTCCAAGTGTCGCAGCTGCAGAGCCGCGCCACTCGCCGTTGAATGCGTTCAAAATAGTCGGCACGGGGAACGACAGGGGCGTGTCGAAGTTGTCGACAAGCTCGACTCCGCGCGAGCTGACGTGGATTCCGAGCTGCGCTGCGGCGTCGCGAATAGCAACTGGACTATATTTTGGCGTTGACAGGGCCACAACGTTGCCGCCAAGACCCATGAACTCTAGGAACGTTGCCGCCTTCAGACTGCTGCCCAGGGCCTTGGTTTTACCAGGCACCACAACTACGGAGTCGACGACACGCTGCCCATACTGAACAAGCTGCGGATGCTCTTTAACGCCAACAATCTCGACGGAGTAGCCGCGCGCCGTGAGCGGGTCCGCGACGGCAGCGGCCGAGATGTCGGTATTACTGTCGTCGTACACAACGAGCACGCGCTCATAGCCAGGCGACGGCACTGCTGCCACAAGTGTGGCCCTCAGCAACGCGACAAACAAGCCCACAACTGTTTGCAACTGCATGGACGGCTTGGCTACTTAATGCACTGGCTGCTTCCAGCTAGTGACCACCTGTGCCCTTACTGAGCACTCACGTGCCACTGGTTACGTCTAATAACGAAACCATGTTTACGCGCCGCAGAATGTCGCGCCTGAGACCCGCGCGCCGCGCGCGCGAGTCGAGTAAAGCTTGCGTGGCTCATATAGGCATGGCCTTGAGACACACATTGTATTCACAGGATTATAAAAATGAAGCGGAATGAGGCTCACGTCTTCAAGCGTTTTCAGATGTGCGCGTCTGCCTGGTCTAAGTGCAGTGTATGAGCATACCATTGCGTGGTTCCGCCTCCGCCAGTCGTACAAGTTACAACAGCATTACATTGTTAGCTCACTCGATATAAAATTCAGCCCGCCGAATGCGCGGTAAAGAAGGAGGGTACGGTCAACGTACAAGTGCAAACGCCACGAATTACGTACTCCGTTTCTTGCCGTAGCAGCCCACTCTCGCAACTAGGCGAACCACGCGATGACGGACTGTGGCGAATATACAGACGCGGACTTCGCTGAGATCTGGGACGAGCTCAGTCGTGCCGAGCGCTACGCTGACAAAATGGAGGCAGGCTTGGATGCGCTCAATGGAAAGCTGGACGCGTTGATCGAAGCGGGACGTAAGGAAGCCACGGAGTCACCGACGCACACCGAGGCGCTAGCCGATGCGGAACAGTAGTTTCAATTCGTGAGACTCGCCACGAGCTGGTCCGGCCACATCCGCCTTTGCGCGCTGCACCACGCCACCACCGGCGCCGACCCTTTTCAATTTGTTCTTACCCGTAACCCGACCAGAAATATAGCTCTCACTAGTCGTCGATATGTCTGATCGGCTAGGCCTTGAGCCCACCCACCGCATCGTGCTGCTTAGCGGCCTCGCGGGAATCTACGGGCTATTCCACGGGGTTGCGAAGGGTGCAAAACTGGCTTCTTTTAGATACCTGGCCGAGAACGCGCACCGGCTTCCACGCACTAAGGGCACCTGGTACTTTTTCCACAAACGAAAGAACTACGTGCTCCTGAAGCAGGGCATGAACACGGGCGTATTACTAGCACTGAAGTATGGAGGCGTGACTGGTGCCTTTTTTGCGTGCGAGGCTGGCCTTGACCACGCGTTGCACAGAGTTTCCTGGCTCTCGACTGCCGGCTCCTCAGCCATCCTAGGCACTTCCGTCGCGCTGTTCCAGCGGCTGGGGGCAAGACAGATGCTTAGATCCGTGGGGAACTTTGTTATTTTCGGCTCCATCGTGGGCTTGGTGCAAGACAGAGTACGTGGGATGTCGTCATTGTCGCGACAGCAGCGCGCAGAAAACCTGCAGCATCAGCAAGAAGCGCACCAGCACTAACTGCGCCGCTAAGTGCTGTGCTTTCTTTTGTTTTCTTTCTCGCTTTTGGAGTGCGGCCAGCGAATAAGCCATCTCGTCTTCTCCTTATTGTACATAAATAATTAGCTTTGTAGTTCATTCATTATCATCCTCCTCCTCTTCATCCAAGTCCAAAGGATACATGAGAATACATGCCACGCCCGATACGCTGTCGAGCTGCTCGCCTGACGGGTGCAGGCTGCTCAGCACAAGTACCTCACAGCCGCGGTCGCGGACGGCGTCGGAGAGGGCGACGAACCTTTTGCGCTCCACAATATCGCTGGACCGGAACAAAGAGTCCGTGAGCATGAGCGTCTCAATGGCCTCGAGACGCGCGGCTTTCTCAACCTCCGCAGGGCCGTACCACGCACGCATGTCGTCGTTATTCAAAGACTTGAAAAATGAGTCCATGACTTTCATCTCACGGCCATAACGAGTGTCCATTAGCTGTGTCTGCACTTGGGGGTCAGCCAGCGCCTCCGTGAGCGCATGCAAATGGCCCGACGACGCATGCACGGCCACAAACTTCGCGCGCGACTTGACGAGCAATTGATTGTCCTCGCTCATGGCCTTCGAGAACACAAAGTTGAGTAGGTCTACTGGCGTCTGTCCCGGCCCCGCCAATAGAACCACCTTGATCTTGCTTATGTTAATGTTCTGGTTGATTGCAGTATACACTGCGGAGTAGAATCTCTCCATGGCCTTGTCCTGGGCGGCGTTGTCGCCACGCTTCTTGCGAGGAATCGTGACATCCACCTTAGCACGCATCACTGTCATGGCCTCTGTGACCAGACATATGTGAGCTAGGCCCGGCTGCAGAACAACCGCTCCGATGTCACTCCGGTTTTCGATATTCGTGGCCTCCTCTACTTGCCCCAATGCAAAGCTGTCCCACTCATCCTTGTAGAGGTCAAACTGGGACTCGGGCTGTAGCTGCAGCGTGTGAAAGCTGCCCAAGGGCACATCCTTGTGGTCGGCTGCGGTCTTGCCGTTCACCCGTAGCAATCCCTCTTGAGCATAGTACTCGATTTTGGCCACCTTCACACGCAATCGCAGCGTCACGCGCGGTGCACCTTTCTCGGTCACAAGCTTGCGCGACGTGAGCGTCTCAATCTCATCACCCTCCTGAATAATATTATAGACATACCACATGTCCTCCGCATCCTGCGGCAAGAGCGTCACGGTTCCGCTCGTGTCTCTTTCCAGGTGCTTGCGGATAAGCTTCATTAGGAGAATTTCAGTTTTCGTTGCAATATGATTTGGTAACAAATTTATTGGGTTGCGTCGCGAGCTACGAAAAACGGATGTGGCGTTCAGGCGCGACAGCAGCACGAGTAGCAATTAGTTGGATCAGAACCCACAAAATTAGAGATAAAAAAAAAGAAGATAAAAACGCTTGCGATGAAGATCCCATTTGACAGTCGTGCACCTGCATGCAAGAGTGACTGCATGACCC
This sequence comes from Entelexis sorbosivorans, assembly GCA_030555795.1. NCBI lineage: Eukaryota > Fungi > Ascomycota > Dipodascomycetes > Dipodascales > Trichomonascaceae > Entelexis > Entelexis sorbosivorans. The sequence continues at coordinate 157,247 of JANIVK010000004.1, read as the reverse complement.
CAGCCCAGGCGATACTCGGCAACGGGCTGTAAAGTCGGATGATGAAGGTCGAAGTGTGCCCAAACTCAGATAAGGGCCTGCTACATAGTGCTGAGCGAATGTGTAGGCAGCCTTGTAGAAGCAGCACGCAGCAGCACGTCTAAATGACCTACAATACTGCTTAGCGACACATGCAGTTTTAGATACGATGGTGTGTTACTTAGGCGTAATGTAAGACTTGAGGCCAGGCTTGGACAGCGCTATATATTACTTTAGCTCACATTGGCGTTCTTCACCGTCGAGGCGCGCAGCACCTCGCCCTTCTTGTTCACAAGCTTGTGCACAGCGCCGTCCTTCTTATAGATAACGTTCAGCTCGTCGTCCGTCGAGAAATCAGGCTGCACCTGCTCCCAAACCTTCTTCTTCGGGTTCAAAACCGGCTCCGGCTCTTCGTCGAAGCCCTCAAAGAAAAGCTTGTCGCCGGGAGCAGCACCCTCGGGCACGCGAATAAACTCAACCACACCATCGTCCTTGTTGCTGGCACACAGCACCATACCGTTCGACTGGATGCCGCGCATCTTCACGGGCTTCAGGTTCGCAACAACAACGACGTAACGCTTCTGCATGTCCTCAATGGGGATGTACTTGACGAGACCAGAGCAGATCGTGCGCGGCTCCTCCTCGCCCACCTGGATCGTCGAGACATAAAGCGAGTCTGCATCGGGGTGCTTGACGGCCTTCTCGATGAAGCCAACGCGCAGATCAATCTGGCCAGGTGTCACCGGCCTAGTCGGTGCTGGTGGGGCCTTCTGCTTCTTCTCCTTCTTCTCCTTGGGCTTCGCGTCCTTAGCACCGGCGCCAGTGGCCGCACCCGCGGCCGCCTCGCTGGCGCCCACGGCCTCCGCGGACTGCTCGGCCTTCTTGTCGGCCTTCTTGTCCTTCTTGTCAGCCTTCTTGTCGGCCTTCTTGTCGCCGGATTTCTTGTCACCAGCCTTGTCGCTCTTCTTCTCCTTCTTGGGAACCTCGCGCGGGGCAGGCTGGCTGGGGTCGACCGTGAATATGTGCTTTCCAAGAACGTGCTGCACAAGGTCGGCCCAGCGCACCACATGGCGGTTCGCAGCGTAGTCTTCGGGCTTCAGCTCAGGCAGGTACTTGCTCGCCTTGCCGAGGACGAACGCGTCGACCTCAGTCGCATCCTGGCCACCAAGGAGGAACGTCGTGTCACGGAGGACATCGTTGAGCTCGGCAAACGCGGACGGGAAGCGCGCACTCAGCGTGAGCCACTGCTGGATTTGCGCCTGCTGGACCTCAGGGTACTTGGCGAGATCAACTTCAGGGGCGCTCTCGGCGTTCAGCTTGAGGCTATGGTCAAATGCACTGCAAAGAGCGTCACTCATGCTACTAAACTGGCGTCTCTGAAAGGGTCGAAGTCTGAAAAAATGGCTGCGCAGCACTTGCATCCCACTCTGCTTAGTGAGGCGCTTCTTCTTTGGCTAGTCTCACTCACCTCACAACACATATTCGTATCATGTCGCCTTCATTTGAAGGGTAAGGTAAGACACCACGCTCATGTCCTGAGAACGTGCGGCGGATATCTATGCAGCAGGAGCAGCCTGTGTAAGCGCAGAGAGAGGGTCCATGGGCTTGAGCAGTTCACGCTGATGGATCACATGCTGCTGGCTCTCCCCGGGAAGTGGGCGGGCGTCTTAAGGCCACGGCAAAGCCGGCTCGAACCTTGACGGCATTGAGCGGATATCCATGGCTTGCTGCTCCAATGGTTTGCCTGTTTTCAGCTTATTCGTTCGGTGCATGTTGCTCGTGAATTTAAACGCATTCCGCGCCGACCCTTGTAGAAACCCGAGTAGGCGTGTGGCTGTGTTTACACTTTCCGACGTTCGCCCGAAATGTCATCACAATGCTTTAATCCCCAACTAGCGTTTCCGATGCATCGATGCGGCACCACGTCCCGAGGCACTTTATGGCTTCGATCATGATCACAATTTCACAGCCTGCATTATCCGCTGGGATTGGCACAGCTAAAGAGCCTCTTTGCGGCGGGGCAATGTCGAATCCATTGCGATGTTCGCAGAACCCGTTGGGTCACGGGTCTATAAGCGAAAAGGGGTAAGGTCACTCCGCTGTGGGGCATCGCGCCCCCGCCCTCAAGCGTCTGCGGAGTGAGGGGCACTCACGGGATCGCCAGCTCCGGCGGCTAGATCGCTCTCTTATGTATCACGGAAATTTCGCTGAAGCATAGCTTTTGATTCTTTCGTTGCATCACCGCTTATATCCCAGGTTTTGTCGATCCTAGCTTATCCACCGGCAGCGCATTCTTTAGCAGGCGGGTCACATTAAAGTTTCCCCACATTTTGTTTTTGATAAGAAATTGCTGGTCTATGACTGGTTAAGCGGTTAAAAGAGAAAAAAAAAGTTGGGCTTCCGTATGGCAACAACTGAATGGTCGAGTAGCATGGATCCGGCCGATCGCTTAGAGTATGCAAAAACAACTTCGCAGAGCTCATCGCCGAGCTTGCACCGGCCTAATGCGAGCACTAGAGGCGCGACCGGCAGCGCTGCCAATGCTCAAACGGCGTCCCAAAAGACGGTAGAGATTAGCGCGCGTACCGGTAAGCCGAAGCGGCGAAAAGCGCTGCGGGCCTGCGGCAACTGTCAGAGAACGCACTTAACGTGTGACGATAATCGCCCCTGTGAACGATGTATCAAGCGCGGATGTGCGGATACGTGTGCAGATGGTGTTCGCAAGAAAATGAAGTACCTGGACAAAAGCTCCCGCGACGGACCAACCGGTGTCAACCCTACATTTCCTTCAGCTGGTCTGCACTCAGTTTATGCGGCCCCCGAGGACTTACCGTTCGGTGTAGTTCACCGAGGGTCCGTCGCTTCGCTCAGCAACGACGACTCTGCTTCAAGCCTTCTCGAATTGTCACACCGCGGTCCGGCACAGCTTATTCCCGGTCACACCCACGCAGTTCCGCCGCGCGCCGAGCACGCAGAGCATCTAGTACTTCCCGGACCCGGTCCGGATATTCTTGGTACGGCGCATGCGAACTTACCTGTTGAGCCAGTAGCTACTGCGCCGCGCGGGGCTGGGCGTCATTTATCTGATCCTTCTCTTACATCTAACAGCACAATGCCTGCTGGTCCAGGTCCAGTGCCCTCTCTACATGGGCTTCCCCACGACCCTCCCGGAAGCACGTATACTACGGCGGCTGCGGCGCTGATCGCTCCAGGACAGGAAGCAAGTCCGTTTCACTCCTATGCGGCAGACTCTGAATACACAGTTGTCGCCCGCATGCTGGAGAACAGCCGTGCGAAGTCCGATCAAGACTTCAGTCCTGCCGACAGTCCTAAGTTTGTTAGCTCGAATGTCGATCTACGCAATTTTGTCACTTTACAGCCGCCGCCCGTGGAGTCTGGTCAGACGCCTGCAGACACGGGCTTCAGCAGCTGGCTTGATCCTCCTGCCCCACCGCCACCAGCGGTGGTTGTGCAGAGACGTAAGTCAGGCATGCCGAACTTCAAACGTGTCGACAGCGACGGCAGCGACCAGAGTGTTGGCACGGTACTACCCCATCCCAGCGATATCTATCGCAGTGTGCGCGAGCCCTACCCATACACGCCTGCCTTTCATGGCTTGCTGTCATTTCTAAAGCAGCGCTTTGCGCGCGAACAGCTGATGCGTATTGTGCGCTCCATGGCGCGCATCCGGCCATCATTCATCGCCGTCACAAAGGAGCTCACCCACGAGGATCTCGTGTTCATGGAGCAGTGTTTCCAACGGTCCCTTCTCGAATACGAAAAGTACTTCGCTTATAGTGGGACGCCAAGTATAGTGTGGCGCCGAACGGGCCAGATTGCGGCCGTTGCACCCGAGTTCTGCATGCTGACGCAGTGGCCGCGCCACGAACTGCGGTCGCGATTCATTGTGGAAGTGATGAGCGACGAAAGCGCTGTGGATTACTTCGAGCGCTTCAGTGACATGACGTTCACCGACACGCGTGGACAGATCATGTACGATTGTTCGCTGCTGACCCCGATGGGGCAGCAGATCCGGACGAGTGCAGTCTTGACGGTGCGCAAGGACTTGTTCGGGATCCCTATGACAATCATTGGAAACTTTCTGCCCCACGTTTGAGCCTTAGTGCGCCTCAATTTTGACGCCACAACAACCCTGTGGATTCTTCTTCTTATCTCCCTCTACCATTTCCTTGATGCACAAAAATAGCATCAGCGGCATATACCAACATATAGATTCGTTTTCAAATATTATTTATAGACAGAGTGTGTTACGACCAGCATCGTCGCGGTGTCCCGGCACGTAAACTCCCGGCGTGGTTTTATTTCTGCATTTCAATAAGTTAGGTATAATAGGTTTACTGGGCAAGGATGCTCTTGACGAAGTCCGTGTAGTTGACGTTTCCGTCGCGACCGACCTTGACGCCCTCGAGGAGCTCGTTCACCTCGGACTCCGACAGGGACTCGCCCATGCTCGTGAGAATGTACTTGAGCTCGCCCACGCCGATCTCGCCCGTGCCCTCCTTGTCGAACACCTGGAATCCGCGGATGTAGTCCTCGGCCTCGCCCAGCGACTTGAATCCGCCGGGCCGGTTCACAACCTTTGTGAAGTCCTCGAACGTGAATGCGTTTGAGCCGACGCCCTTTTCGAGCTCGGCGACCTCGGCCTGCGTCGGGTTCTGACCCACAGCGCGGAGCATGTCCCCGAGTTTATCGATAGGGATCTTCCCATCGCCCTTGCGGTCAAACAGAGCGAAGGCGTCCTTGAATGTCTTGGTATCCACGTTGGAGCTCATTGTTTACGTAGTGTTGATGGTAAAGGAGGACAACCAAAACATAACACTTATTTGCTTATGTGAGAAAGGCGGCCACGCGTCGGTTACATCATGTGCTCTAAAGCGCGTAATACGCATGCAGTAAGAGCTGCCGCGGCCGCAGTGATCGTTGCCTGGAGGAGTTAAGGTTAAGGCTAGCGTATCTCCTGGCCAACACAGAACCGTGTAAAACATCTTATTGCTTGTTCGAGCACTTGATCCTTGCAAAGCATTCTAAAAAAAACGGCTCTCTTTATCCTGAAGTAGATTAATTGAGTGGCAATAGCAATAACAGATCCGGCTTTCTTGAATGTCACAAGCCAACTCACCGTGACCGGCTTCTTCATCATTAAGTTAGGAACGTTCTAAAGACCTCCTCACTTTAGGCACGGCTGCACAGTTACACGGAACTGTGTGTGCTCGCCCACCCGTTGCGCAGCTGTGACTCGGCAATGCACCGCAATGCGCGCAGTCGAGCAAACTAATGCACTATTTGCCGCTTGGGATGGGCGGCGCATTTTCACGCACATTGAAATCGTGTTTTCCGCCTTCTTTCTCCACCACGTGCACTCTAACGATCTGCATGTGTCTATCCACGGCCTTGCACATATCGTAGACGGTGTTCAAAGTAATGGTTGCCCCAACTAAAGCTTCCATTTCGACGCCCGTCGGCCCAACCGTCTCCACCGTGCATTCAACATCAACTCCGTTACCTTCAACTTGCAGCTTGTTTTTGATCTTCGCGGTCGCAATGGGATGGCACAGCGGAATAAGGTTCGGCGTTTGCTTCACAGCCATTATACCGGCCACGCGCGCAACGCCAAGCACATCGCCCTTTTTAGATGCATTGATCTGTTGAATAGCCAGTCCCGAGCTGAACTCGACGCGTCCAACTGCGGTCGCCCGGCGTTTCGTGGCTTTTTTGCCGCCCACATCAACCATGTGCGCATCGCCATCGGCATCGATATGCGTGAGTTTGTTGGTTGAGTACATGCGTGCCGACACGGTCGCTGGTGGCCGCGTTCGCACTGGGGGCCTCGCCCACATGAACGGCCGCGCTTGCGCCTCTTGTCTTCTAATGTTAGTACCGTCCAGCGCAGTGCACGCACGTATATAGGTGTACTTACCCTCCGATTAAAATCATGGGCCTATTTTTCATGTCTTTGAGCTCGTTCATGCCTGCATGCTCGCGCTTCTTGTTATGCAGCGCGGCCTCTACAACCATCTTGATCTCAGACTGTGGCGCGCCGCTGCGCAACATGTCGCGCAAGCTGACCTCCTCGTTCCCAAAGAGACAAACCTTCAGGTTCCCATCAGCAGTGATGCGTAGGCGATTGCAGGTGCCGCAGAAATTGGATGTCATGGAGGTGATGAACCCGACCGTGCCAACATGAGGCTTGCCATGCGCGTCCGTGACTGCGAAGTTTTTGGAGGTCTCCCCGGGAATATGCGAAATGCGATCTAGTGAGTACCCAGCAGCTGTGATGCGGTCCCGAATCTCCAAGTACGATATCATTTTGCGCTGCTGCCATTTGTTCCCGTCAAACGGCATGTACTCAATGAAGCGGACTTGGATGGGCAAGTAACGCGTCAAAGCCACAAAGTCCGACACTTCCTCGTCGTTCTGTCCGCGCATCACCACACAGTTCACCTTCACGTTCGGGATGCCAGCCGCCACGGCTTCATGCACGGACTGTAGCACCCGCTGGAAACCCATGCGGCGCGTGAAGAAGTTGAACTTGGCCTCGACAAGTGTGTCTAAACTAATATTGACGCCAGTTAAGCCAAACCTCCTCAAGTCCTTTAACTTTCGCGCCAGCGTGAGGCCATTGGTTGTGATTGCTAGTTGATTCAGCCCAGGCAAGGACCCGAGCGACTCAACAATGGGCATAAAGTCTTTACGCACAGTTGGTTCGCCACCCGTGAGCCGGATTTTGTCCACGCCATGCGCAACGAATTGCTCGGCGAGTTGAGAAATCTCGGGGTGGGTCAGAATGTGGCTCTCAGGTGAGAGCGGCACGCCCTCCGCCGGCATGCAATAAAGGCACCGGAAGTTACATCGCTCGGTGAGGGATATGCGCAGATAGTTATGCACACGCCCGAACGAATCCACAAGTTTCATGGCCCGGCGTCGATGCGTTGGCGTGGCGGTGCTAAGAGGGGACGCGAAAAGATAAGCTTATCGCCGCATATTGCTGACGCATCTGGAGATCGTACAGCCATTGAAATTTGTATGCGCACCGCGGCGTCTGTAATCACTGAGCGGCCGCCGTGCGCCCTCGTTTTTGATGATAGTGCGCAGCAGCTAGTTGTCGGAAACTACGAGTTGCATAAGGAGTCCGGCATTCGCACTGGCTCACTTGATGTCTACACGCCGGAACTCGAACTCGTGAAAACCGTTGCTACAGACTCCGCGATTCTAGACGTACGACAAGCCGAGTCAACACTTTTCACAGCGCATAGTACTGGCGAGGTGCGGGTTTGGGACTCGCAGCTCCACCAGACCGACAGAATAGACTTTGGCGACGACTCTCTGGTAACTCAAATTGCTATTGACAACGGCAGACTAGGAGCAATTCTTACCACTGGTGAGGCACTAGTCTACGACCTGAATACCCAAAGCGAGGTCTATCGTGCAAAGGTCCATGATTTAGAAGGTTGGACTATCATATTTCATGACGGGCTTGTATACACAGGTGGGGACGACCGCGCGCTCGCTTGTATTGACCCGCGAATTCCGTACATGCTGTGGAAAGTGAAACCTCATGAGGCTGGTGTGACATCTATTTTGCCGCGTGGTGACCAGCTTTGGACTGGTGGCTACGACGATTGCTTGAACCAGTTCGACCCGCGCACACGCCGATCCGCAGAGTCGGTGAATTTGGGTGGCGGGGTCTGGCGGCTCATCCCGAGTCCGTCTAATGCGGCCGTGCTAGCATGTTGTATGTATGGTGGGCTGCGCATTCTCGACCCCCAGCAATTCGGGCAAGTGAGGGGCTCGCTAACAAACCATGAAAGTATGGTATACGGTGGAGCCTGGAAGACGGACAATGTGGGTTACACCTGTAGCTTCTATGACAAAATGCTACAAAAGTGGACGTGCTGAACTAGTAGCGCAGGCTCGTGCACTAGGCTTCCTATATTATAGTGCTGTAATTGTTCAGTTTAAAGCGCTGAATCCAAATGTGTTGCACGACTTTTTTTGGATCGACTGCCCGGCGGCAATTAATTTACCTGTTGGCATTCCAAGGGCTCTCACTCTATGGCAGCGCTCTACGACAGGCCTCTACGGCAGCACTATTGAGGTCTCTTGAGGCCAGGTCGCGCGTGCTTTACTTACCCATATAACGTTGTCCCAGCTTCCCCAGACCTAACTGTCGCGTAGCGCATGTGGCCAAGTATGGTGCACAGCGGCGGGTTCAGTGGACTCATCGCGCTTATAAGCGCCGTCGCGGCGGCTTCGTATCCCGAGGGGTACTCTGAAGACCTTGTAGTGCAGCCGCTCGCTCAGAGTATGCTGCTCTCCAAGTTTTCTTTCGAAATGACGCAAACAGTGAACGCAAACTCTGCTGATCTCACCGAGTACACCATATTCCCGCGTTCGCTTGGCCAAATACTTGAACACTCTCAAACGCGCGAGTTGCATCTTCGTTTTGGCCAGGGATGGTGGGATGCAGATGCGTGGGGTGCGCCCCCGTTTGACGGCGCCTACGCTGGTGGTATTGGTGTCGAACTGTGGGCCTGGGTCCAGGGTGCCGACTTAGAGGAGGCTCGTTCCAATTGGCATAAGCTGGCGCACTCCCTGGGCGGATACTTTTGTGCATCCATTAACTTCATTGATGAGACTCAGACCACGTTCCCGTCCGAGGCTATTGTTTCGCCGCAGGGCACAGGGTCAGAGGACGCGTGGCTCATGCGTGGTGCTCTGCCTGCGGAGCCGGTGTGTACCGAGAACCTGACCCCCTTTCTGAAGCTGTTGCCCTGTAAGGGAAAGGCCGGCGTTGCTAGCTTGCTTGATGGCCACACGTTGTTCAATTCGCTGTGGCAGACGATGAGTGTCGACGTGTTCTGGCCCTCCAAGTCGCAGATTAAACTGGATCAAAGGGTGACGAACGTGATCGATACGACTCGCAGCGACCGCGCTCCGTTACCGTATCATGAGAGTTCAGATCAGCTTCAGTGCGACGAGTCAAAGCCATGGGCAAACGATTGGACTTGTTTCCCGGTTGCTCGCACAAAAGCATCTTATTCGCTGAGCTCCGTCTTTGGTAACGCAATCAATGGCCATTGCCCGCTCGCAGAGGGCACCGTCGTGAACGTCGTGGCCCCGCCCAACTGGAATGTTAGCGGCAGCTCTGATACTCGCACGTTTTCATTGAGTGACGACTTGCTGGATATTGAGCTGGAAACGAATGCAGCAAATGAAGTGGCGCCTACAGAGCCGCCGGCGCTCTACGTTGACCGCTCGTTCAGCGGCTGGGGGCAGCAGAGTGGAGGCATTCGCACTGTGTTCACGAACCCTAGCAGCTCACGAATCAATGTCGCATATTTCGAAACGCTCCCTTGGTTTATGCGTGTGTACCTACATACTCTCTCAGTGTCGGGGGATGGGTCGCTCATTGATACTGACTACGTACCAAGCAAGGACCGCGAGCGCGCGTCTCAGCTGGAGTTGACGCTCGACATTGAGCCAAACTCGAAAGTGGCCATTGAGTACGCTTTTGACAAGTCGCTGCTTTTCTTGGAGGAGTATCCACCGGACGCAAATCATGGCTTTGAGGTACCTCCCGGTGTGGCCGTCATAAGAACGGAGGTGGGACGGTACTCAACAAGAACGTCTTCGTTGCTACTTTCTCTTCCCGTGCCAGATTTCTCTATGCCGTATAATGTCGTCATTCTAACGTCGACAGTGATGGCGCTCGCCTTCGGTACGATCTACAATCTCATCACTCGCACGGTCGTGAATGAGGACGTGGCCGAAAAGCTTGCAGGGAGCACTAAGTCGCCGCTTTCCAAGCTTCTCGCCAAATTTAGGGCAAGATAGCCCTGGGCTCTGGATTCGAGTACCTTATCGCATGGTCATTGCATGAGTCGTAACTAGATAGGTGCGTTTGCGATTATGCAGCTAAAATTTCGTTGGCTTTAGTCCAGCCGCTCTGTTGGTGGCCCCTGTCCGAAATGCTCGGGGATCTGTTCTGTATATCCTGCATGTTGTGCGTATAGTACGCTCGCCAAGGCCGTGTTCATTTCGCCAATGATGCCCGTAGCATTATCATTATTGGTCGCCTTCTTGACGTCAAGCTTTCGCGGGATTCTCTCGAGTGCTCGAACCGGGTTTGGAAATCTACGTTCCTCGAGGAGCATTGTCTTCAGACACGCGCACCTGAACGGGCCGGCAGGAGCCTCGTATATAGGTATAGGTACGTCCTCAACTTGTCCAGTACTCTCGTTGTCTCGGAACACTTGTATTCGTGCACCTGATGCTGGCGTGCGTATGCTCGACTGAGGGAGAACTTGGCCCTCTAGAGGTACGACCGGCGCCTTGTTCTCGCGATTCTCGAGACTTATATACGGAAACTCACGGTGGCCTTCGTCTTCGCTTTCTTGCTCGACCTCATCTTCACTTTCAACGAAAACCTTGAGCTTTTTAGGCCTGAAAACAGGGTTCTGCTCAGACAGACCACGTTTCCTGACAGCCTTTGGACTGCGCGAACCATCTTTCACTATAGGGTGCCGTTCAAGGAAGCATTCTTTAGCGTATTCCAAGAGAGAAAGAGGTTGTGCTTGCCGCCGAATGCCGCGGTCCAAGATCTTTATGACACGGTGATGCACTCCCTGTGTTTCCCATAGATTCGCCCACTTCTCGTAAAATAGCGCTGAGTGCCTCCCAATGTGTTGCGACTCCATGTACTCAAACACCCTTTGCGGAGCATCTGAAAACGTAGTATATTCAAGCCACATATTGATGTAACGCACGTCGTTCTTATACAGAGCCCACGAAGCAAACCTGTTCAAGCAGTCTTCAATTGCAGTTATTGTTTTGATGTTTGCATCCGTGAAGGGCGCAGACATACCGGCGCGTTTGAGGGAAGCTACGTAGCCGGCAAGGGGGTCGAACTCATCGGGCACTGTAATTCGCGCCGACGAATTGCTAGACTTAGGACGCAAAGGGCTGGCAGGACGTGCTGCCGATGCATAGCCCGCAAGCGCATCCTCAAGGTCATGTAATCGGTATCCATTTGGATTGGGCACAATGTTTTCTTTGTGGCTCTCGACAATGCCTATGTCTACCATTCTAGTCCGCAAGAACACTGTTTACAGTCTTGTTTACAGTGGTGGGGTTCCTGGGCTCTACCACATTGTGGCCCCTAGCCCATTTTCGTGATACGGGCAACCAAACGATTAGGCGTGAAAAATCTAGCTGATAAGTACGGCTGATAACCATTGCGCCACGACCTTGTATGGACTCTAAAACGTTAGGAATCGTGGGCGGCGGCCAACTTGGCCGCATGACTGTCGAGTCGGCAAACAGGCTGAACGTGAGGACAATCGTGCTCGACGCCGAAGGATCGCCAGCAAAGCAGATCAACGCCGATGCTGGCCACATCACTGGTAAGTTCACAGATGCAGCAAAAGTGCAGCAGCTTGCTGAGTCGGCTGACGTTCTGACCATTGAGATTGAACATGTTGATGCGGATGCACTCGACAAGTGTGGTAAGCCGGTTATGCCTGAGCCGCGTACGATCAAACTAATTCAGGATAAGTTCGCGCAGAAGGAGCATCTGGTGAAACAGGGGCTTGCCACAGCACACTCTGAAGCCGTTGATCCCACGGTAGAGTCTTGCAAACAGTTTGGAGACCGCCAGGGCTACCCGTTTATGCTAAAGAGCAGGCGCGATGCTTACGACGGTAAAGGCAACAGCGTTGTGAAGACTGTGGATGATATTGCTGCGTCACTAGCCGAACTGCCAAAGGAAGGTCTCTATGCAGAGAAGTGGGCGCCCTTTACTAAGGAGCTGGCTGTTATGGTTGTGCGTCTCGCCAACGGTGACGTTGTTACGTACCCGTGCGTCGAGACAGTGCACGTAAACAATGTTTGCCATACAGTGTTTGCGCCGGCTCCTGTTGCGGAGCATGTTTCTGAGGCTGCGCAAGACCTGGCGAAGCGGGCCGTTGCCTCCCTGTGGGGTGCAGGCGTTTTCGGCGTGGAGATGTTTTTGCTCGAGAACGGCGAGCTCTTGATCAACGAGATTGCTCCAAGGCCGCATAACTCTGGGCACTACACTCAAGACGCGTGCGTGACGAGTCAATTCGAGGCGCATGTGCGCGCTTGTGTTGGGTTGCCACTTCCTGCCGAGGCGACCGAGTTTAGCACGCCTGGCACATGCGCAATCATGCTCAATGTGCTCGGTAACGCTGACGCGAGTGAACTCAAGATGTGTGAGCGTGCGCTCGTCACTCCGGGCTGTGCTGTGCACCTGTATGGTAAGAGCTCCCGCCCGGGCAGGAAACTTGGTCACATCAACATCATCGGCTCAAGTCTGGCCGAGTGCCGCTCGAAGCTGCGCTTTATTGAGAACAACGAGCCGACGAGCATCGTGCCGAAGGTCGGTGTGATCATGGGCTCAGACTCGGATCTTCCGGTAATGAAGGCTGCGTGTCAGATCCTTCAGGATTTCGAAATCCCGTTTGAGTGCAGCATTGTCTCGGCTCACCGCACTCCCACGAAGATGGTTGAGTATGCTGCCTCAGCTGAGGCTCGCGGAATCAAGGTTATCATTGCCGGCGCCGGCGGTGCGGCCCATCTCCCTGGTATGGTTGCCGCATCGACGGTCGTACCGGTCATTGGCGTGCCTGTGAAAGGCTCATCCCTAGACGGCGTGGACTCGCTCTACTCGATTGTGCAGATGCCCCGAGGCGTGCCAGTTGCTACTGTGGCTATTAACAATGCTATGAATGCTGGCTTGCTGGCGGTCCGAATGCTGGGCATAGCGGACGCCACGCTTCGCGGCAAGCTTGACGAGTTCCGCCAAGAAAAGAGTGACGAAGTTTTTGAGAAGGATGAACACCTGCGGAAGGTTGGCGCTCAGAACTACAAATGGCCAGCATGAATCCAAACTCAAAATAGTTTATTTTTGTAGCAAAATACACTAGATTTTCTGTTCTTCTGCTTTTTCGGTTAAGTATAACAACCAGACATAGGTACAAGTGCGCGAGTAAGTGCGCGAGTTCACAACGGAGACTGGACCCCACCATCATCAGCACGCACGAACTGGAACACGAAGTTCGTGCCAATTGCGGCGGCAAGCGAGAAACAAATTACAGCCGGACCAAATGGATCATCATAGCGAACTGGCGCACGATTGCGAATTGCCCAGACGCGATAGATATATGTGCCGATCGAATAGCAGATCGTCAACACGGCGGTCAAAAAGAATCCCACAGAGGCTCGCACCGCAATGTCAGAGCCAAAGTTCAACAGGCCGCTGGCCATGGCGCCAAGTATGATTCCAATCTCGATCCAGGCCAGGAACGTCCTCTCATTTGCAAAGTATACCTTCGGTTCAATGCGCACCGGGACGCTGATGACTTTCCCTGGCGGCACTTGCAGATTTTCAATGTACTCTGTACCCTCGGGGTCCTTAGCGACGCGCACGTCGTAGCCAATCACATCCTTTACGCCCTGCACCGCGGCCAGAGCCACTCGCTTCCAAAACGGGCTCTCGTACGAACGAGAGGACTCTACGCCCGATACGAGGCCAGTGTTCTCGGTGGGCTGGCTCCCACTACGGTGAGTAAAGCGCACATGGCCGATTGCCGCTTCTTCGTCGACTGTTGGGCCGCTCGGCTCAGGACGCTCAATACCATAGTTCTCGATTTGATTCGGCGACTTGCGGATATCGACATGCATCTGCGGCAGCCAAAAGGGAATGAGTTTGACCTTGTCTGGGATCAGCGTTGCCGTGCCGTGGATGAACTTAGAGTACTTCGGCACCGCTTCGACAAGGTGGCTCGCTACTAGTTCGCGGATCCACAGAGGCGGCTCTTGGCCCATCTGCGTTTGCAGCTTGACCTCAAGAACCGCGTATGGAAAGCGTTCAACGTCAGCTGGCGGAAGTTGGCTAAAGGGCCAGTCTACGCCAATGTCCATGCGTCTCCAGTTCTTGTGTGCGCGATCGAGACCGTCGAAGTCGTCTTCGCGGACCATCGTAAGCTCTGTATCCAAGGAGATTCGCACCCGCGCGTCGCCTGGTAGCTGGAAGGCAGTGCGGTTGTAAAACGAGCGAACAACTGGACGCAACCGATCGTGGATAACACGGTATTGTACCTCGCGAGCGAGTGCCTCGAGCGAGTCGATTTCTTTTTTGGACTTCTTTCCCTCGCGCCTTGCTTTGGCGAATATCTGTTGGGCAGTCATTTTGCCACTCATGAAATCATTGACGTATTTCTCCTTCAGTGCAAACCGCGCCTTCACACTCTTCTCTCCAGTCCAGTCCTCACGATGTGTCTTGCGCTCGACAAACACCGTGTCGGTTTTCATGCCGCCGTACCAACGAACTCGAATCGCCTCAGCACCCTCTGACTTCTCTAGACGACCGCGGTAAAGGTCAAGGTGAGAATTGTCGTAATAGATCGACGTGATGGCGTTGTCCTCGCGCTCAAATTCTTTGTTGGCGTTAAACACGAGCACAGGCAAATGCTTGAGAATGATGAGCTTCAGCTCCGTGATGTTGTCCTTATGAACCCAGTATTTCGTTGTCTGGCGAACAAAGTTCTGCTGGTTCCCGCCGGCGCTGGCGTCGCCGTCAAGAGGCCGGCCGCGCGTGCGTACGAGATCATAGAGCTTTGACAACTTCACAATAAGGTTGTCATAGTTCTCTTTAAAAAACGGCTTAGAGTTCATGTGTGCAGTAAAGATTGGCCGCAGGCTCCACCGCGTAAGTTTGTCGTGCTTCTTGACAATTTTCTGAAACCCCGTATAATTGAGCTGCGAGTACTTCTCGAGATCGTGCACATCAGCAATGATGGAGGACAGATCTGCCTCGAGTTCCTCATATTGGCGCTCATCCATGTCCTGGGGATTCGCCTCAGCAGCAGCGACCGCTTGCTTGACCTCGCGCTCGACACTCTTCATCCTCCGGTTGACCTCATTCGATTTCAGCTTTTGGAAGTTGTACACCTTGTCAAGCTCACTCTCGAGCATTGTCACGAAAGTCTCCTCATCTGTCGACGTCCACTCATCGTCGTTCTGACCCAGCCGCTTGCCGAGCTCGCGCTTCAGCTCATCATAGTTCACGTAGTAGTAACCATAATCTTTGATGAGGCTTTGCTTAAGCTGCTCACCGAACTTCATGGACTAGAATCGCCGTTGGAGGCAGAAGTGGACAAATAAGTGGAAGGCAGATAGCGTGGTCTGGCGCTGGTGGGATCGCTGGCTCCTTACCAAGAGCTAAAGAGTTGAGGTAGGTGCCCCCCTTGCCCACGCCAGAGCACGCACGTGTTGATAGCGTATTATTTTCACACGTGGTAGAACGCTGCGTGCGATAAGGTCTACTCTATACATCGAAAGGGCACGGATGTGAAGAGGCCCATTGCACGCGCTTACGGCGTGCCACGACACTGCATTTGAATAAGCGTGCACATATGTTCGACATCTGGTATTGTTTTAGTTACCAAACGCACTTCGTGCTCGACTTTGCTCCCGGTGACTACGAAGGCTTGCTCATCATGTCTTGAGTATGATATGTTACCCTAGGAAAGTTAACTACTTTGTGAAACTCAAACTTACGCTTTCCGGACAGTAACAGCGCCACGCGGGGACCAGAATGCCGTACTTCACTATCATGGGTTAAAATTCACGTGGCCCGCCCTCGAGTTTCACATGCTTTTCGCACTTGCGGCCTTTTACGCGCCCGTGCCCAAATATCTAACATCAAACCACTAACTACCTGCACCGCGAGCGCGATGGGGGTGTACCTACCGCAGCGGGCCCTGCCTGGCCTGAAGAAGTACAAATATGCCAGCGAGGACCGGTCTTTAATATCACGGTACATCCTGAAGCCGTTTTACACCCGCCTTATTGAGTATTTTCCAACGTGGATGGCTCCCAACCTGATAACACTGCTCGGTCTGTTCTTCTCAGTGGGCAGTTTCCTGCGTGCTTGGTATTTCAACTCCGATTTCACGTCACTCGAAACCCCGCGCTGGGTTTTCTTTTCCTACGCGATGGACCTGTTTATTTATCAAACATTGGATGCCCTGGATGGTCAGCAGGCCCGTCGCACGGGCTCCAGCTCTCCGCTTGGTGAGCTTTTTGACCACTGCGTCGACGCCATAAACACGTCACTTCAGGCGTACGTGTTTTCGAGCGTGATCAATCTTCCTAAGGAACTCGTCGTCGTGACGCAGTTCCTCTGCACTCTGAACTTCTATTTGTCTACGTGGGAGGAATACTACACTCACAAGCTATTCCTCTCGTTTTTCTCAGGCCCGGTAGAGGGAATCTTGTTGTGCGTTGGTTTTGAGGTCCTAACTGGTATTAAGGGGCCCCAAATCTGGGACGCGGAGGTCTTGGGAAAGCTCACGCTGCGAGACGTCATTTCCGTTGCATCTAGCTTTGGTCTGGCTGCCAACACCTGGGCGGCTGTGGACAATGTGCGCAAACTGGGAGGCCCCTTCCGTCAAAGGCTTTTGGGGTCGGGTCCTTTTGTGTCCATGTGGGTCGGCTTCGGACTGTGGGCAGTGCTAGCCTGGCCGGAGTTGAGCCGGGCTGGGTTTCTGCCCTTCTACTTAACCGTAGCACTCACATTCGCCTTGCTGGTGGGGCGCATCATTACGGCGCACGTTACCAACCAGAAGTTCCCGATGTGGAATCCGCTCGTTGCCGTTCCGTATGTTGGCATCATCTTCAATCTTTTGGTGCCGAGCGTTTCCGCAGCTGATGTGGCTCTGGTTACGGCTGGCATTGCATTTGGCGTTTATGGTTCGTTCGTTGGCGAGGTGATCACTGAGATCACAACCTACCTCGACATAGGCTGCCTCTACATCAAGCACAAGCCGAAGCAGGTTTAGCGTTCTATTAACCACCAGCGTGCGTTGGGGCCCTGTATCCGTTTCCGGAAACGCACTGGAACGTGAAAGCCATATTTGGTTTCCTCGGTGGTGGCTAACCCTTACATCAGTTCACTCTGCTAAAGTACACAGATAGACAAACTACTGCATCCTGCATTTCTGGGCTCAAGCTGGGCTCCGTACGTCATAAGCTTTACCGGAAAGTTTCTACCGGCCGAATTTTCTCCTCTGCTACATATCCATCACGCCAGGAGGCCTGATGATAGTTCTAAATGCGCTGGTGAGCATCCTGCACCACAAATACCAACACGGCGGTGTTCGCATGGACCTCGCGTATATAGCGCCACGCATCATCGCCTCCGCGGAGCCCACAGAAGAAAGCCTCGTCCCAACTTACCGAACCAAGGTGGCAGACTTAGAGCGCTTCCTCTGCGACCGACACGGCGAGCATTGGCATGTGTGGAACTTGCAGGAAGACGAGGAACTCAACTACGACCCAACTAAGTTTGGAGAGCATACCACGGCCGGTATAGCTGTGTCGCGCTACCCTATACGCGACCACTGCCCAATGCCTTTCCATGAGCTTATTGGCCTCGTGACAGAGATCCAGGCCTACTTGCACCAGGATCCCAGAAATGTTGCTCTTGTGCACTGCAAGTGTGGAAAAGGCCGTACCGGCATGGTGATATCGACATACCTTATGGCCACTCGCGGAGACACGGCCGAGGAGGCCAATCGCGAGTTCACACGCAAGCGCATCAGGTATAGTGTCGTTAAGGGCGTATCGATCAACAGCCAACTGCGATACCTGGGCTATGCGCATGAATTTTATAGCTCGGGACAGAATCCAGCCTACCTTAGACGCGGCCTCATTCGAATTGTGGCTGTCAGCGTGCGCTACTCGCAGTTCAAAAATCTCATGTTCAGCGTGGTCCCGCTCGACAGCCTACAATCCTCGAGCACCGTCCCTCAAAGCTGGAATATGGTAAGTCGCCGCGACCACCTAACAGTGATGTGTCCCGCGGATACGCTGGCTGTTTTTCCTGCCGACTTATTGTGTCAGTTCACCGGCTTCGACAAAAGTGGTAGCACGGGCCCAGTGAGCTTTGCGTTCAACGCCGACTTCGAGGCCCGGAATCCCAAGCATAGCAGCACACGTTTACCGTTGGCCGTGGATGCAGGCACCCCACCACCTTACGGCGCACAAGTGCTCGGCATAGTTAGTGCAGACCCGCAGATCCACAGCTTTCGCTGTGACTGGGAAATGGTTGACGGAAGGTACGGCACGCCCTGGCTCGGCCCACGGCTCTTTGATTCTATAGAGATTTTCTGGCGCGACGAAGCGGGAAGCAGAGTCTGAATGTTCGCTACGAGATTTATGTAACCATTATACAGGTGTGAATGCATTATCCAGTCTTGTACGGTAAACACTGTCGACTCACGTCTCTATGGCCGACTGCTCGGTTCGATTTACCCGCGCGACAACGCGGTAGCGAAGGGCTGGGTCAGGAATCAATATAATAAGGTAATCAGGCGGCTCGCTCCTGTGCATCCAAAACAACAACAATAATAAGCCAAAGAAAAGTCGCGTCTAGAGGTGAATAACTCGGGATGCAGAGTGAATTGGGCTCGGCCGAAAAGCCGCCCAGTACGCCAGATACTACCGCCTCGGCTTCAGGTACAGCAAGAGACCTACCGCTGGATGACATGGCCAATAGCAGTTTTGCTACTTCAAGCAGTACGCTACCAACCCCGAATGATACGCAAAAGCAAGAGCCGGCTGCGTCAAGTATGGATGATGGCAACTCATCACTCGAGAATTCGCTAGCAGCGAATGCGGCGCAAATCGGAACAAGCAATACAGACCCCGCGTTCGAAACCTATGATAAATCAGGCACCCTTGCGCCCACATCGAAGGATCCAGAGCACCGGGCTGAAAGCCAGCTGCCAGACGCGAATGGCCGGCTTGATGGTACCCATACAGACCAATCAGATATGTCTGACTCGCAGAATCACAGAGATGATACAAACCATGTGCAGTCACCCAACGGCGCACAGGCTAACGGAGCAGACATGTGGAGATCAGGCGAGAGTAGGTTGATAGAAGCCGATCAACTGGGACAACGGCCGCTGAAAGATGGGCAGCTGGACAATGAGTTTTCGACAATTTCTTCTGACACTTCCTCCCAGCGAACACAGTCTAGCGCGCGAGCCAATTTCCTTCACTCACCGCAGGCTGCGCTGGATGATTCAAGTGATTCAGACTCTCCAGATAGTTCGTCGTCGTTTCGTGGCTCTATAATGCGTGAGCGGCCTGCCTCCAGCACATCCAGCCCCCATCAGATGAGTAGCAGAGGCCTCTTTCCGAGCGACCTTGACTCTCGCTCTGGGTCAATTCCAAGCTTGAAAGCACTCCTGGGATCGCAGAGCCCATCACCTGGTGCGGGGAAGGGCTCACCTCTCTCCCTCGCGTCGTCAAGAGATAACTCGCCGTCTATCAAGGGGCATACTAATGTTGAGGCTTCCACAAACTATGAGGGTGCTGTGTCTGGTATGCGGTCCCCTCACTCTCATACGAAGGTATCGCCACTCGATAACCTTGACCGGCTGTTGGCTAATGAGTCCCCGGTAACGCATGCGCCTAAGAGCACCAACGCACGTCTGCCGTTGCGCCTGGGGCTTCTTTCATTCAATGAGGAGGACTACGATGGCACCGAACATGGCATAATGAATGGCGACACGAGTGACAGGCCGAGGTCTCGATTCTCCGCTGCTGCAGAGAGCGGTGTGCGTAGACAGGAAGACCGATCCAGGAAACTTGAGACTGAAAATATGGAATTGAGACTCAAACTACAACAATATCGTGAGATGAATGCCAGTGAGCAAGAAATCACGAGAGTTAAGTGGCAGGTTGATCGTGCTGAGAGGCGGATTGACGAGCTTGAGCAGGCGCTTGAGCGCAAGAATCGAACTATCTTGGAGTTGAGTGAAGAACGAGACAGGCTTGCTGCGAAGGTGCGGCCTGATCACGAGATTGAGGACCTCCAGGTCACGATCTTGGAGTTACAGACGGCAATCACGGAGCTCGAGTCTCAGAGCCTCGCGGCCGAAGAAGCTCAAGAAGCTACGTCTTCAGCTATATCTGGACTTCGGGAAGTCATGCCAACTTTAATAGCTCCTGGTGCCGCTATAGATGACCTCGCCTCTGCTATGAAGCAACTGCACACAGAAAATATGCGTCTTTCTGAATCTGATGCGACATGTGAGAAGATCTCTCAGCTTCTGCGCCAGTCTGGACGTCATGAAAACGACCCCGTGTCTAGCGTGGACTCACTAATCTTGGAGCTCGCCGATCTGCAACACAATATCGAAGATCTTAAGCAAGTCATGACCCGTGAGCATGAGAAGCATAGCCATGATTTGAATTTGCTGAAAGAGTCACATAGTCAACAAACCGAGAGGTTTCTGCTATCAGAAGACAAGCTCCGGCAGCAGCTTGCAAAAGCTCAGGCTCTCCAAACCACATTAGAGGCAAAAGTGGCTGAATTGGAAGAGATTGTCGAGAATCAGCATAAGATCATTAGTGACACGCGCGCCGATAACTATGCGATTGTGCGACGCTTTTTCTCCGAACTAATCGACGTGATGGGCCCAGACTTTCAAGTTAGCGTTGAGGAAGAGCTGCAAAACGTCGTTGACACGGCGCAAAGTCAGGGAGTCAGTAAGCTCCCTTTACTCACCGAGCTCTTGTTGCGATATACACGCGAGATCGCCGAGGAAGCTGTACGTAGCTATACAGCTCCTACGGTTGACTTGAAGGTACGCGCAATGGAACAGGAGGTTCAAAGCTTAGAGCATATGCTGGCTATGAAATTAGATAAAAGCGGTGCGGACGCCATTCTCTTGGCTCAAAACCGTGACCTGAGGCGCGCTCTGAAGTTAGAGCAAGAAAAGCGGAAGACTGATTGGAACGAGTACAACAAAACTATATCAGCTATTCGCTGAAGCCTCAGTCTATGTCTACTACCCAAGCCTCGCGAGGGTCGCGCACACAGCGCTAGAAACAAGTGCATCCACATGCGCCTTATATGAACGTCACGTGTCGATACAGAAAGTCATGGTGACAGTGGTCGCGCACCCTATTTTACAGGCTACTACGGCTCCGCCCTTACTGCTGTTCTACTGAGCAAGGAGCACGAGAGCGCTTTATGAACCTATTTATTGGTAAGAACTAGATGTCTTCAATAGAGGACCCCTTAGCCAAGCCCATCTGGCCTAGCGTTGATGCCAGCATCCAGGAAGCCGCGCTGAATCAACTCATAACGCTGACCACAGGAGGAAGCGCCGAGCGTCTCCTCGTGGGGTTTAACTCAGTCATGGCCGGTCTGGAAAAGCACTTCCAGGGCCAAGAAAATGTTCGAACCATTTACGTCGCGCGCAACGACATTTCAAACCTTGAGTCAATGCCGCTCTCGCTTGCCAGCGCTGCCGGCAAACTTCGTCTCGTAACTCTTCCCAAGGGATCCAAGGCACGGCTTAATGGCGTCTCTGTGTTCTGCACATTGGAGGGAGGCGATGCCGTAGCACTGTTGGAGCAACTTGTTCACGAGGTCGGCCCGGCTGAAGCAAGCTGGACCTACGTTTCCGCCAGGGCAGGAAAACTACCCAAAAAGAAAGCCAAAAAAAGAACCTAAAACCGACAAAAAGAGTCAATGAATTATAGCGTCTCAGTATTGTACTCAAGCATCAGTGCGGATGTTATCTGGCTTGTGCCCAGGGATAATACATTCGCACACTCCAATAGCGCGGAAGACCAGCTGTTGAGTTTTGATTTCCTTTCATTAGTATAGTTCGTTATGTGCAAGGTTATATGCCTTATCCGGCACTTTCTAACGTCGTCTTCTTTCTGTGGCAATACCCTATGGTGTTTGTGACTTTTGACAAATCAACAACACGACCTTCCGAGCTAGCTGTAATTGATCCTGGTCAAGCACTTCCATGAGCGCCGCGACGGAGCCGCAGACTCCAAGGCACAAGACAACAAATGCTCGAGGACAGCCGGAGACGCCTCGCACGCATGCTATGGGCAATCGCGTCGTCTGTGCTACGCCTCACCAAGGTCGCGCATTAAACAACTACTCCTTGGGTGACAGGCTGGGCCGCGGCGCATTCGCGACGGTCTACAAGGCGATACATCTTCGCACGGGTGAATTTGCGGCTATCAAGCAGATCCCTCTTGAGAAAATTAAATCCGTGGACAGCATTATGGGAGAAATCGAGTTGCTCCAGGACCTGCAGCACCCGAACATTGTGAAGTATCTTGGGTTCATGAAAGACGACTACAACCTTAGTATCGTTTTAGAGTACTGCGAGAATGGCTCGCTTGCAATGATCTTGCACAAGTTCGGCTCTTTTCCAGAAAATCTAGTCGCGCGCTACATGCGTCAAGTCCTGGACGGACTAACGTACTTGCACCGTCAAGGCACAATCCATCGGGATATCAAGGGAGGTAACATTCTCACGACAAAAGACGGCGTGGCAAAACTGGCGGATTTCGGTGTAGCTACCCGTATCCAGCCAGATCAAGAGGGGCCTACGGCAAGGCCAGGCGCTGTCGGCACTCCTCATTGGATGGCTCCAGAAATCATCCAAATGCAGGAGCCAAGTCCCGCCTGTGATATCTGGAGTCTTGGAGCAACAGTGGTTGAACTCCGTACAGGACAGCCACCTTACGGCAACCGTACCGATATTGCAGCAATGTACGCCATTGTTCAGCAAGATTCCCCGGCAATGATTCCTGCTGATGTTAGCGGCAGCTTACGGGACTTCTTGACGCTATGCTTCGAGAAAGATCCGGGGCTCCGTGTGTCTGCGGAGGACCTACTTCTACATCATTGGATCCGCAAATTCGGTGGTGGTGCTGTCTCTCACCCTGAGGAGGCGGTCAGAGAGTGGAATTCGCCGTCTCGAAAGAAGCGGTTGGCTGTACCGTCTATGTTGAATCTGCGTGGTCTTAATTCGCAGAAGAAGCCCCCTGATGACTACCAAGATGATTTCGAAGACGACTTTGCCTCGCTTGGTGTATTTGGCCACCAAAAACGAGATGTTCCTGAATTGACGACACGTAACGACGCTCCACTAGTTCTCCCTCAGCGACGCCCACTAGATGCTTTTATCGAAGACTCTAGTGAGCATTACGACGAGGATTACGACTTCAGCATCTCCTCTAAAGATGCGAGGGACCTTACTGTCACTTCACCTCAGTCTTATGTGCACAATTCGTCATCTGCTTCCGGCGACCCCTTCGCTGGCATGGAGGATCTTCTTGAGGATGCTCCGGATGAAGCCATCGTATGTGCACAAGAGGAGGCTAAAGAGATTGCTCAAGTAGTAGGCCCTTATACCCGGGACCTTACCGTGGCATTCCGACGCTTGGCTGAACTGACTACTTCAGTTCCGTCCGTGCGAAAGACCATTCTGCAGCTGCGCACACTTTCTAAGGCTCTGTCTTTGCTCACGACTGGCTCGCCATCGTTGCAAACTATTGTTGCCTTCGTCGACTTGGTTGAGATATGCGTAGCGGACGACACGGGAAGTGACACGGTCACTAGTTTTTGTCTCGCTGGTGGGCTTTCTTTTCTGCTGGCGCAATCGACTATTTGTCCTTCATCTGTCCTCAGAATCTTGTACAAGGTTACTTGTAGGGACCAAGGCGAGAATAACATCATGGCGATCGCACGTCAGCTTGCATTCAGAGAAGATGCCATTGCCTTTCTCTGCTCCTTTTTCACTGTCAAGACCGAGCCTGCAGACGTATCCCAAGCCTCAACCGTAATACTTGAGATGTTCAGGCTTTGTGGGCCACGGCATCGCAGTGACCTCTGGCACCACTTCAACAGCTACAATCTCTTTTCTCGTCTAGTTGACTTGTTACATCTCAGCTATGTGATCGAAAATGACGGTAGAAACCATGTGACAAGGAATCTTTATTTGCTGGTCAATAGCTTCTCTCGAACCCCGCAGGAGTCACTAGTTGAGAACATAGATCAGCGAGTGCTACGCCGACTGATGAGGGCATACATCAGCTTGCCGCTGGGAAGTGAGCATCGTGCGTGCATACTTGAATTCTTCAAGACAGTGAGCACACTTGTCCCGGTACTTGACGCAATGCAGCGAGGTAACGTGGCTCCACACATTATTGCTGCGTTACGCAGAGCCATGCACGACCCTCGGGTGCCGCAGCAGGAGGCCTACATGACTGCCAAATTCCTTGTGCCAACGCTGTTCAACTATGCACGAATTGAAAGATCACGACAGCGCGAGGTAGCAAAGTTCGGACTTTTGCCGCTCCTGAAGGACTGCATAAACGAGTATACCAAGCTCCGGGAATTTGCATTTCCAATATTCACTGCAATGGCTCACTCGGCCCACCCTGAGTGTCTGCGCGCTCTTTGGGATGCTGATGGACTCTCAACTTTTATTTATCTCATGACTGAATCGGGCTGGCAAGCTATGGCCATCGCGGCGCTAGCTGCGTGGATGGTCGAAGAGCCAGACTTGGTTCGTCCTCAGTTTGCCCCACATGCCATGGTCATCAACCATTCTCTCTCCAGCACGACGGGAACCACGTTTGAATCTGTTCTTGCTGCTGTCGCATCCCTTCTTGATCGCAATCGGCAGCTTTGCCGTGACCTGCCGCCATTAGAGCTCTTTGTGGCATTGAAAGGATATATTGCCTCCCAGTCGACGGGAAGCAGCGCTTCGCTCGTACAGGGGCTTCAGATCGTGACGTGGATTCTTACCGCGAATTTGCGTGCCGCGAAAACAGCGCTGGCTAATTCTGGTCTCCTCAACGAGATAGCTCTTCTTCGTGATGCACCCGATATCCCCGTCCCTTGTGTTAAACTCATCAGCCAGATTTACAGAATCTCAGGGGGGGCGAAAGGTACCAAGGATCTATTCTGAGGCTGCTGCTGGCGGCAATTCGGTGTTCGTCTTACAGGCGGCCACATATACGAACGCGACAGTGCAATGTACAGTCTGAATTGACTTATGTCGCCAGTATCTGTGTCGGCAGTGCTTACTGCCCTCGGGATCTCCCTGGACTTGGTTAAGCGACCTCTGTATACCACCACCATAGTTACAAAGCCAACCCTTGGGTACAACCCTCGGATGCTTATGCGATCTTGTTTCATTATGCATGCACGGTACTCGTCGCAGTCGCCAAGTAATTGGGCTTCTTCGCGTTATATCTGATTAGAATTTGCTTGCTCGCTTGCTATAAGGGGTTTGTGCTCGTTTGTCGTAAAAAATATTGATGAAACCGGCTAACGCGTCTTCAACTTTCTGCGCGAGTAGGACTTTCATGCAATGCGTGCATAAATCAATTAAGTTACAGGCATCTTGGGCTGCGTGAACCGATTACCCTTAACCTGCAGATATGCGCTGGGCTGTTTCCACAGCTCCTCGGCCTTAGCATTCATAAGCTGTGTTCAGCCATTCACATACGCCATACCCTTCTATCTATAGTTCACGGTCTGGTAGTCTTTTCCGAGGCCAGCCGAAAGGGCCTCAGGGCACCCAATGACTCTCGCGCTAGATCTCGCTTTATGTTGATGGTGGAGAGGCACGAGACCTTATGGGCTCGGGAAGGTAAGGGTACTTGAGTTGCCCGCCAGAACTCTCATTTCCCGATTCGGAACAAGTTATCGAAACACTATAAAAATACGCTCACTATATCACTCTCGGGATTCTGGGTATTAGTTTAAAGTGCGCAGGATGAGTGCAGCCTCAAATCCAACTGCTGCGATTGACCCCTCGATGATTCCAGGGACGTCGAACATCAGTATCTTCAAGTACAATGGCGCTTGTCTAGCTTTCTTCTCGATTGCTGGGATTGTCCTACAGATTCCGGTGATCCTCAGTCATTGCGGCTTCACTAGTCGTCCAAATGTTCCTGTCGTCATCTTGTCGGTTATATACGCCTACCTGTGCCTGTCGTTCGCAATTACAGCTATTAGTTGGACTTCGGATGACCTTTCTCATTGGTGGTCAGGGCTCGGGTGGTGCGATATCGATGTCAGAGCGTTTCTGGCGGCTTCATTGGCAGTGCTCTCAACGCAATGCGTCATCAACTGGAATATGCTTGATATCCTTCGCGAGAACGTCAAGATCACGTCTCGGGTGCATAGCTGGCGCCGCAGTGTCTGTGAGGTCATTGCTTGTTTGTTTTTCCCCATTATCAATCTCGTTATCAGTACCTTTACGATGGAGAACCGGTTTGGGGTTGTTCAGTATATGGGGTGCCTAGCCAACGTGGATTTCAGTGTTGCGTACATCATGACGTTCCTTATTTGGCTCCCCATTTTGGGACTCGGGGCCATACTCACAATATTTTTGATTGCAATCCGCTTTGCAAAGCGGGGTACTTCAGCATCGATTGAGTCCATCTCGTTCATTCCACACATGGGCTTTGCGCAGTTCGTACGAATCATCGTCTTCTCCTTGGTAGTCTCCGTCATTCTCGGCCCTCTCAGTATAAGCCTGAGCGTTATCAACTTCATCAACATTGGGAAGGTCGGAGTTCATAAGCTTGCTTGGCTTCACGGGAAACCTAAAAACTGGGATACCATCACCTACCTGCTTCTCGAAGAGATTCCTATGCCCGCTCATACCTGGGGCCCGCGACAAACGTTCATTCTTGACACCATCACGCGCTATATCAATCTAGCCATAGCGTGGTTGTTGTTTCTGTGCTATGGAACCGGAACGGTGGCTCAGCAGTGCTACGCACAGCTTTATCGCAAGATCTTCCGCCGCACAACACTTGACTACAACACGAAGGAAACCGCCGAGTTGGATTCATTCCAGACGGGGGCTAAGTCGCCCACGGATACGACTTTCGGCGGAAGCGTCGGTGGCGATAAATTCAATGAATGGGACATGGAAGCTGTTAGCGGAAACAAGGTACTTCACGTATGGGAAGAGGTGACGATGACAGACTCTGTCGATAAGGCTGACGACCAAGAGCTATTCGGTGAGACGGTTAGTTCGCACGCAACGATGCCACATTCTAGTCCAGTGAGGCGTACTACGGGCGCCATAGGTGAGTTGCTTGGCGGTATTAGCAAGCCCTTTTAACTCCCGCATCCAACCTACCGGCGTGGACGGCCTTAACAGTTGAGTAGCAATCCTTTCCTTCCAAGGAGATTATTTGAATACTTTCGTTATACCAGCTCGTACAAACTAAATATATATTTACCTATCAATGTGCACACACAAGATCAGAAATGCCCACGAGCCTCGGTACAACTCCTTGGACATGATTACTCCTCAAGATTGAGGTCATCAAGAAGCTCCGAGATATCAATGGTCGGACCATCATGATCCGCAGCATTTTGCTGCGCCTGAATGCCTTCGGGGTCCTTATACAGGTTAACCTCATGTCTGAGTTCGGGATCCTCCTCGAGTTCCTCAAGGAACGCTTCGTAGTCTGCATTATCGTCGACCATGGCATCCTCCTGCTCCTTTGCCATCCGCTTGAGCTTGAAGGCACGCTTCTTGGGCCGCTTCTGATAATGCTTCTTTACGAGCACAATATCAGGCTGCACGCCACTTGGAAGCGACTCCCATGCGTCAGAGTTGAAATTGGCGTTGACCAAGAAGTAACCCAGAACTGAATCACCGGGATGTAAAAACGCACCCAAGTGCGAGCGCACAGTCCAACTCTGAGACATATCACTAGCCCGCGCAACTTCGACGTCGCAAAGTACCCAGCGACCCCGCATAGGCCCCAGAACTTCACAATCCAAAACCACGAACTCCTTCAACTCCTTGGCCGTTGATAAACTCGGGAACGGCTCACGCCAGTAAATAGCTCCTGGCAAGTCAGCGGTTTGGAGGCTTGTAGGGTCCAAAAACTGGATTGAGCTTGTAATCCGCGAGCACAGAACCACACGGGAAATATTGCCCATTTTGGCTGCAAGAGCAGAAGGTAGAATAACGAGGTCATCACGGCAAATGGGCGCAATCTCCACACTATGACTGAACTTGTATGTGGCAGTGCCGGTCTGCGTATCGGTTGAGATAAGCTGTTCACTTCGTTTGGATGTGACAGGCGCAACGTTCGAGAGGAAGTCAATGAGTTTCAGCGCCTGGTTCGGCTGCGCAAAAAAGAAGTCTATACCATCACGAGACTCCGAAATGGAGACGGTATCGGCATGAGCGCCGTGACGCAACATAAGCTGCTCAATGAACAAGAAAGTACGTTTGTGGCTTACCTTTTGACGAAGCTGCACACAAGCACGCCACTGGTGTACTGTATAACTACGCGCACAATCTGGGCATTGCATGTTTACAACAACGTACTCCACTTCAAATGTTTCTTGCAGGACGACGCCGGACCCTGCCTGTGCCTCACCCTGGACAGTAACGTTGATCTTGATACGGCGACTATGCGGCTCGGTCCACACGAATGCAGCGTCTATGAGTCTAAAATTATTAGACTTCGAGGTGAGGCCGGGCAGGCGTTTCAACAGGATAGCCAGCAGCTCGCGAGACTCAGGTTGCACAACAACCCACGTGGAAGGTGGGACCAGAAAGCGCTCGCAATTGCGGCAGAACTGAACCGTAGCCTCCCGCGGGATGTCCACAGCCAGCTTGCATGTAGCACGAATGCAATCCATACACATAGTTAGGCCCGTTGTACCATCAATCGGCCGGCTGCAGTTCCAGCATAGCAGTGTTGCCGGGTTGAACTGCCCGACAGTACCATGGGAATAACTCATGGTAAATTTCGAACGCGGAACAGCACTTCGTATCGCAGATGCGTATCTAATTTTTTTTCTTCTAAATGCGCATGGGCTAGGGTCGGGGCTGCCAGTATCACGCTTTCAATGTACACTTACAAACCATGAACAGCGGATACTACATATGTCTAATTGATGCATGCAAGTGATGAGGGATCGTGGCGCGCCTATCACTGCTGTGCGTCGGCTGAGCAGCGCCCTGCACCCGCTATTGACCTATCTTATCAGAAGAATACTTGAAATTTGGCTGTTCGGGAATTTTCCACTATGGATTTGTGATTTCGGTTCATCAGACTGTTCAGTTAATGAGTAGCACACAAACCCCTTTAAGCCGGCGACCCATACTCCAAAGCGTAGTGATCGCTTTAAAGACCAAATCCCAGCGTTTTTGGAAAAAAAAGAAGTGAAGACAAGTAAACTTCACGCCACTCCTGCTCTAACGTCTCTTACGCCCTGCTGTTCTCCAAAACACACATATTGGCAGGCACGAAGGCGCGTTTGTCATCACGTGCACGGGTTTGTCATTTGCCTGATCTAGCTGGCGGATCCACACAACCATCAACCGAAGAATAGTAGGAATGCCCGAGAGCGAAGTACAGCACTTCGTGGCCCGGGTTGACGCGCTGGCGCCGAAGCTGCGGGCACAGGAGCCCAACCTGGAAGCGCGGGATCTCGTGGTGGATTATATCAACGCTATTGTGGAAAGCGGGCTCTCCGAGTCCTCGTCGTTGGAAGAGGCTACTGAGAAAGTGGCCGACGTCGCTGTGCAGATACAACCTAAGGTTGTTTGTGTCGACTGGTCAACGGCTTTCGACTCACCGGTCGAGGGCAAATATACAGCCACAGCGCTGCGGCTCGTGCTGTCCCTGTTGTGGACAGTGGGCGGGCCCCGCGCTATTTCGTCCTTCATGGCGGCGCGTCCCTCGTTCGATACATGCCTCTCCATGATCAAGGCTTTAAACGCCTTGGACGCGTCGGAGCTCGGTGGTGATTATCACCTTCCGGTTGTGCTAGAGCAACTCGAGCCGCAGCACCCCTTGAACTACGAGCCCGTTGCGGCTCTGTTGCTGTACACGTTACCGGCGCACCTTGATCTGGCCGACGACCCGTCAGTCTCAGCTGTTCTGTTGGTTTACGCGTCAAAGCTGCCCAAATTAGGCGCGCAAGAGATTTCCAGTCTTCAAAAGTGCCTTACGGTCGTGGCTCGGAACCGCGACGCCCAACTAGGGACTGTGTTAAATGCTATTTCCCGGTCAAAAGCTCTCGCTTGGCCACTTGTCGAGAAGTTCCCTGACCTGGACTTGCTAGCCCAGTGCGTTACGACACCCTTGCTGAACGCCTGGTTTGAGGCTGGAGCTTTTAGCTTCGTGGTGGAAATGATCATCCGGGCAGATAATCTCTCTCCTGCTCCAGAGTTCGTGTCGTTCATGTCCGATCGGTTTGGCCGGTCTCCCGAGGGGTTTGCGGCTCTTGTCGATTATATACAGGAGCCCCATGCGTCAGGCCCGTCCAAATCGCTTCGCATTATTGCCGCTGTGGCCATGCTCACGCAAACTGCTGAGCTCCCTGCGGGGCGCCGTGATCGGGCTGAACAGTTGCAAGCGTTGCAGTTGCAGCTATTGCGTGACTACCCAAGGCTCATAAACTTTGGACAGGGTCACGATGCAGCAATCCTCGCAAACTGTGAGCTCCCTGCTTTCACTGCAGATATAGAGGCGGAAATGAAGCTGTGCTTTCAGAAAATGTATGAGCAACAGCACGAAATCCAAGAGATCATCGCCATGCTGGAGAGGCTCAAGCAGAGCGACGTGCCTCGTGATCAGGACTTGTTTGCTTGCATGATTCATTCGCTGTTTGACGAGTACAGATTTTTCGCGCAGTATCCTGTCAAGGCTCTTGCCACCACTGCTGTTCTGTTCGGCAGTCTTGTACACTTTCGGCTTATAGAGGGTATTCCTCTGGGTATTGCCCTAAAATTTGTTCTCGACGCATTGCGCCAACCGGCCGATAGCAACATGTTCCGGTTCGGGCTCCAGGCCTTAGTCGAACTGAGACAGAGGCTCACCGAGTTCCCGAAGTATTGCAAGATCTTGCTGGGGATCCCTGGTTTGGCTAGCCAACATCAGTTTTACAATCAAATCAAGGCCATCGTGAGCCCTGAGAGTGATGAGGTCGTTGCCCTTTTCCGCTCGGTAAATCCACAAATTGACGACGAGCACAGCAATGAGGGCGATGAAGTTTCCCGCAGTCGAGTTGCCTTCATTGTGAACAATCTTACAGCTAAAACGCTGGACGCAAAGGCTGCTGAGTTGAGCTCTGAGTTACACCATGTCGGATTGACTAGCTTCGCGAAAACGGTGGTTGCTCGCGCGATCAACGAGCCCAATTATCACGAATTGTATGCGCAACTCCTTGATCTGTTGCCGCGAGAAGTGGCGGACTTGTGTGTGAATGTTACTGTAGGCCGGGTGGCGCAGTTACTGAACTCGCAGGACGTTTTGAACGTGGATAAGCGTGCGCACTTAAAGAATCTGGGATCTTTCCTCGGTATCCTGACGGTGTCAAGGAACAAGCCTGTTCTGTTTCATCATGTGCATTTCCGTTTACTCCTTGCTGAGGGTATGCGCTACGAAAAACTACCCGCCGTACTACCCTTCGTGGCAAAATTCGTCTCCCACAGCGCCGAGTCGCGCGTTTTTGGACCCGACTCGCCGTGGATTGGGGGTATCTTGGCAGTGCTCACGGAGTTGTACTACTTTGGTTCGCTCAAACTGACTCTTAAATTTGAAATTGAAGTTTTGGGGAAGGCGCTGGAAACCTCGATACTCGACATTGAGCCGGCGCGGTACATTCGCGACGAGTTGCAGCAGCAAGAGGATGCTGCTGCGATTGCTGCTACCCTTGATGGGCCTGCAGCTCTTAGTGCTCTTCCCGCAACTGCGCCAGCTCAGCAGCCACCTCAGCAGCCACGCATGGTCCCTCCGAATGTCCCAATGGGCGTTCCTATGGCTATGCCTGTTCCCCCACCCGGCACTGTCCCGGGTGGCATGCAGGGTGGTGTTCCTGGCACTGTTACAGCTATGCCTGGTATGCCTGGAACAGTCCCGGTCCCGGGGTCTGGACCTGGTTCTGTTCCTATCCCTCCAGTGCCTGGCGTGCCTCTTGTTGGTACGACCGAATTTGTAACGCATCCTGCTTTGAGGCAGCTCCTGGACTTGGCGCGTTCGAAGACATTGCAAGATGTATTGCTCCCCCTCATTGATCGTTCAGTTTCCATCGCCAGCTTCACTGCCAAGGAGTTGGTGGTCAAGGACTTTGCTCGGGAGCCGGATGAAACCAAGTTGCAAGCCGCGGCACATGCACAAGCATCTGTGCTAGCGGCTTCAATGGCCCTCGTCACCGCCAAGGATCCTTTTGTGGATGCGCTGGCCCACAATTTGCGAGCCTTACTAGCCTCCCAAGGGTATGGCGACGCGCAGATCTTGCATGAGCAGGTTAATCTTGCCGCTCGCGAAACCGTTGAGTCGCTCGTGCCCCTTGTGGAGTCTGTGGCTCGGGAAAAGGCCATGGTGGACGTTGATGATGCGCTCATGCCCGAATACGCTGCGCGTCAACAAGCTCGACTGCACGGGCAGCCATTCCAAGCCGATGACGATCTGAAGCTTCCGGTTCAGCTTCCAGAACTTCTTTCCGTACGCAAAGGTGGCTTATTACCCGAGCAAATGGCGGTTTACGATCAGTTCGCGCTGCAACCCTATGCTGCTCAGGATATTATTGCCGCGTACCCTGGCAGCGGTGCCAGTGCTCAGGTCGAACTACAGCAGCTGACGGAGGAAATTAAGCACCTGGAGTCGTTGACCCGCGGAAGCCAAAAGCGTCTGGGTGATCACAGCAAGGACGACGAAGTGTTGACATTGATGACCCAGCTCCTCACCACGGCCCGTAATGGAGCCAGACTCAGCGAAGAGGTTCCGTTGCGAGCTTCGCAACTTGTTGTTCAGGCTCTGTTTGGACCGGTCGCGACCAGGAGTATGCTGTACCGCGAGTCTCTGTGCTATCTGCTAGGGCAGCTTTGCCGTATGTCAGGCATTACCGCCAAAGAGGTTGTGCTGTGGCTATTGTACGCGGATGACCCGAAGAAGTATAATGCTCCTGTTATTGGGACGCTACTACGGAGTCGTCTTGTGACACCCGCTGAGATCGACGCGAGCCTCACGAAGGACATAGGCGAAGCGACGACTAAACCAGGAGTCGTCGATTTTGCAGCAAGGCTGCTACTTGATGCACTCATTGGCCCTGAGCCATACTGTCTGCGCAGCGACTTTACCGGTACTATCATGGCGTTGACGCAACTAGACATGCAAAAGTATCCGGCTGCTGGCATCCTACTGCAGGCTCTGGCTGATACGCGCGGTCGTGGGTCTGGCAACGAGGGTCATGTCTTTGCTGAATGGACCAGGCTGATGCAGCATCATGCAACGGCAAACTCGCTTACGCTTTTGCATGCGTTCGTGCGCGACTTGCACCGTCTAGGTTGGTGTTCAAAAAAGGAGCAACTCACGCAGCTCATCCGTACGGCAGTGACCGTTTCAGTAAAGAGCTACGCGCAGTCCAAGTCATTTGTCGGCATAGATGCCGTAGCGATGTTGATCTCAACTATACTGTCCACAACGGCGTTTAACGAACCTCTCGCGCGTACCCTTTTGACGGTGGTTGTCCTTTTAATTGCTGAGGACCACGAGTCAGAGAGTGGCGAGACGGTTCCTTACTTCCGCTTGCTCTCAAGCATTGCCTGCTCGTTGCCACGGCCATACGTGCCCGTCTTCGCTGAGTTGCTTCTCGTTCTGCAACCGATCGCCATGCCTGGATTTGCTGCAAGTTGGATTACGATGGCATCGCACCGATTTGTGATGGGCCGCTTACTTGAAAATCCGGATCACTGGCCTCAGCTGTTCAGTTTGCTCAGCGCCCTGCTGGCATTTTTGCGGCAGATTTGGCTGTCCCCAGTTGCGGACAGGACAGTTCCCGGCTTCACCTATCGCGGTATTGAACGGATCTGCCTGGTGATCTTGCATGACTCGCCAGAGTTCTTCATCAGGTACGGCAACGAGGCGACAGCGCTTTTGCTTTCCGAGTTCGTCCAGCTTCGCAATCTGATCCTGTGTGCATTCCCTGCTACTACCGTGCTTCCAGATCCGTTGACTATCGCTGAGGTTACTTACGCGAATGAGGATGCAGACCTCCTCGTGGCTGTTAAGTCGGCCCAATCGTTGCTTTCCAGTCAGGGTGTTCTTAAACTGGTTGAAGGTGCTTGTACGTCGCCTCCCGTGCTCAATCCACAGATTGTGCTCGCCATTCAGAATGCGCTACTCTACGAGAAGCCTCAGAGCGATCGTGGTATCGATTTCGAATCTGTGCAGGCGTCTACACTCCACTACAATAGCCTGGCGACATACGTTGCACATCTTTACGCCGAAAACACAACTCCAACTATGAAGTTCGAGGAGTGTGGCGCGGCTCAGCTCTGCGCTCGCATGTTGTTAACGTCTACAAAGGAGAATCGTTACGCATTTGTTTCCGCTATGGCGAATCAGCTGCGCTATCCGCAGAAGCACACGCAGTTTTACACATTGTTCTTGCTAGTTGTGTTCACGCCCTTCGGTGACCGCATGTTCAAGGACGCTGCTATGGACATTCGTCAAGTCGTGACCCGAGTCTTGCTGGAAAGGTTCATGGCACACCGCCCTCATCCTTGGGGACTTGTTTCAACATTCACGCAGCTGCTACGCTCCGAGCAGTACAAGC
The DNA here is from genome assembly GCA_030555795.1 of Entelexis sorbosivorans. Classification (NCBI taxonomy): domain Eukaryota; kingdom Fungi; phylum Ascomycota; class Dipodascomycetes; order Dipodascales; family Trichomonascaceae; genus Entelexis; species Entelexis sorbosivorans. Next base: position 122,734 of record JANIVK010000004.1, on the reverse strand, counting down.
TGCGTGAGATGCCCTTCATCAAGAGCTCCGCTGAAACAGAAGGGTTCTTTTCCACGCTCTATGCACATATTGCGAGAGTTGAGATAGGACAGGCGTCATAACTCCTGAACTATGTCAAAATGGAAAAGAAGCAGTATTTATTTGGATAGGTGATGAGCTTATTTATTGTTTTGTAGTCTTAATTGAAATGACTTTCGTCACTTGTGATACCGAATGAACCGTTCAGGTCAGTTTAAATCACTTCTAGTCTTATCTCTACGTGGTGGTCCAGAATAGCGGGACAGTGACCGTAAACATGCCTTGTTTCAACCCGCTTGGGCACGTCTCTAGGCACGTGTCTTGAGCATATGCTTCGCGTTTAACCGTCTTATCTCGAAGCAATGTAGCAACATTTCCAACGGAATATTGTGCATTTCCAGCATCGGCCATCCCCCATCCTTTCTTCGTATCTACCTGTGCCTCAAATAATACCGAACTTAGTACGCGCGTGCGTGTGCAAGACGACGTCGCGGCTGTCGAGCGTTATCAGTATGCTGCTAAACCCTTAACCACAGTATGTGCTGACAACAAGCTTCCCGGTCCCATTGATAAGAAATTTTGAAAGGAATGATCTTAGCGCCTTTCAAGGCTTGTATACAAAACCTCATATAAAATGACGACACGAGCCAGTCGTACTGTAATTTCTTGATGGCCGTGTGTTAGTTTCGTCTCCGATAATCCAATTAGCGTTTTACATGTTATGTAACCCTTGCCCTTAGTTATAGTTCCTGGCGAATCGAGAAACCAGTAAAACCTGCTGCGATCGCTGCTCTCACAAGGACATTGTAGCCTGCCATGAGCGAAGAAGGCAATGATGCTGTATTCATCGACAGCGACTTTGCGCATGATATGCCTGCGCGGCGTCGACTCTTCGAAGGGGGTAGTGGCGTGGTGCCCTCCAGCTTGAATCACAAGCCCTCGCTCGACTTCAGAATGGAGGCCTCGAGTGTCAGAGAGCAAGCGGCTAGTCTGTCATCCCGCGCAATCTTGGAGGGAATGCGGGATCCTCATGATGAGAGTATTCCCGAGGAAAATGAGGACTCAGACGATGACATGCAGGCATCACGCAATTCACGCACACCAGACTGCGATGCAGGTCTTGGTCGCCGACCTTCAGACCCACGAATGCACACAACGGTACCATATTCTGATGGCGCAGAGCCTGTTCCCTTGCTACCCGTGGTGTCGGCAGGAAGCATTGGCGCTAAGGATCGCGTCACAGCCACGAAGGTATTGTCCTTTATACCGTCTGTACTACTTGGCACACTTCTCAATATCCTGGATGGTCTTTCATACGGTATGATTCTTTTCCCATTGGGTACAGCAGTCTTTGGTGGTTTGGAATCGGTTGGTTTGGCAATGTTCTACACGAGCACGATTGTAGCCCAGCTTGTGTTCAGTCTTGGAGCGAGCAGCTTTAAGTCTTGCGTAGGGTCAGAGATGATTGAAGTGGTTCCTTTCTTCCATGCCATGGCCTTGCGTATATCTATAAATCTTGCCGACTGTCCTCGTGAAGAAATATTGGCTACCACGGTTGCTTCGTTTTCGGTGAGCTGCATATTCACTGGCCTAATATTCTTCTTGTTGGGCTACCTTAAGTTGGGCACTCTGGTTGGCTTCTTTCCTTTGCACGTCTTACTGGGCTGCATCGGAGGCGTTGGCTGGTTTTTAGTGGCCACTGGTATAGAAGTCGCTCTGCAGAAAAACGGTGGGCTCAATTACAATTGGGCGACGATCTTGAGTCTCTTCAGTGATCTGGGTGTCATAGCTCGTTGGGGATCGTGCCTGGCTCTCGGCTCTGCTCTTATGTTTGCAGAGCGTCGCTTACACCACCCTTTGATTGTACCCACGACGCTCATTGTCGTATTTATTGCGTTTCATTTTGTGGTAGCCGTTGTACCCGGCCTCTCTCTTGAAATTGCGCGTGATGCTGGCTGGGTCTTCCCCGCGCAAACCTCTGGAGAGCCATGGTATTGGGTTTACACACTCTATAAGCCCTCGCTCATTCATATTGAGCCTATGATTGAGAACCTGCCTGTGATGCTTGCCGTTGCCTTCTTTGGTATCATACATGTGCCAATTAATATTCCGGCATTGGCTGCGGCAATCAAGGAAGACACCGTGAATGTGAACCAAGAGCTCGTAGCTCATGGAATTTCCAACACGCTGTCGGGCTGTTTGGGCAGTATCCAGAACTACTTGGTTTACACAAACTCTGTTATGTTTATCAAATCGGGCGCCGATTCGCCCATCGCAGGCATCATGCTTGCAATTGCGACAACAGTCATCATGGTCATCGGGCCTGGAATCATCGGTTATATACCTGTCATTGTTGTGGCATCTCTGATTTTCATGATGGGCTTCGACCTACTAGCGGAAGCGCTTGTGGACACCTATGGCAGCGTGCGCAAGCAAGATTATGCTACTATCGTGGCCATAACATTGATCATGGGCTGTTTTGACTTTGTTTTTGGAGTTCTAGCCGGGATCGTACTTGCCTGTTTGTTCTTTGTTATCAACAGCGCGCGCATGAGCCCAGTTACTGAGTCAATAACAGGCGAGCATGCGCACTCCACTGTGGTTAGGCCGGCTGTCTTGCAACAGTTTCTACACAAAGTCGGACAGCAAATCCACATTATGCGCCTTACAGGAGCACTATTCTTTGGCACGAACTGGCGACTGGAGCGCGAAGTTCGACTTCTCACCGACTTCAATAACCAGGGCGGACGCTTGACCATCAAGTACCTCATCCTCGATTTGGAGCACGTAACGGACATCGACTATTGCACAGTAGACACCTTCCTGCGTTTGAAGCGGCTGCTTGATAGCTGTAGGGTACGGCTCATTCTGTCCGGAGCGGAGACTGCTGGTCACAAGATCCGCGGACTCAAGGCGGTGGACCTCGTACCTGAAACAGTGGACTGGAAGGACCCCTATTCAGTAAGGGTATTCCCCACTTTAAACATTGCTCTGAGTTGGTGCGAGAACCAGTTCATCAAGGGCTATTATCAGCACCGCGAGGACTGGGCTGGTAAGAGGGTGGCTGCGGAGCGTATTTTTGCTCCGCCTCCAAAACTTATTTGGGGAACAAGTGCGGGTCAAGGAATAACCGGCTCGCCCTATTCACCGGCGCAGATTGGAGCGGCCTCCGTGCTGGGTACTACGCCGCGCACGTCGCATTTAAGGGAAGCTGCGGACACCGCTGCGTACGAAGACCTCCAGACTACGACGCGTTGGCATCGCCACGAGCAGCCCTTGGCGCTCTTGCTCCAAGTGTTCGGGTTTGCGTCCAAGAAGGGCGACGAATTTTGGACGCGATTAGTTCCCTTCCTGGCGAAGCAGGTACTGAGAATGGGTGACACGGTGGATGGTGGGCTGCATCTCATTGAGTCTGGCATTCTTCACATTCAGTACAGTTCTGGCTACTTCGAAACGGCCCTGGCTGGTACTGCAGTTGGTGACTTCAATGCCAGGAGTCGAAATTATCGCATTCACGCGGAGAGCGAATCGGTCATTTGGACGCTCACACAGTCTAAGCTAAAGCAACTTCAAAGCGCCGACGGAGGAAGCGAGCTGGCAGCTGAATTGCTGCTAGTTTACGTTGACATATCTGCCGAACGTTACAATCGCCTGACCGATTATTATCGAATCGCCGACTAGATTGGACTTGGAGGTTTATGTATTTAATAGAATAAATAGTGCAGGTGCGTAAACTGTCACTCCCGCCAGGGGCGCCCGACCAGAAGATAGGCAATAAAAGCAAACAACACGGCCACGAAAAATATCGTGCTATTCACGGCATAGACTTGCGAGCGAACTCTTCGCTCCACTTCCTCAGCTTCACTGAGCTCTTTGTCTATGCGTTGAAGCCGCTCCTTGCCGTGCGACAGCACACCACGCAGCTTAGCAACTTTATCTTGCATGCTTTTTATTTTTGCCCTTGGTGTCTCCCACTTCTTCAGGACGGTGATTTCCTCGTCGAGCTGCTGCCGCACCGTCGTGTCTTGCAGCTGAAATTGCTCATGCAATCGTGACGCCTGTTCATGAAGAGCCTGAAGTCTCTCAATCTGAGTTTGAAAGTTGTCCAGTGACGAGTTTACTCTTTGCTCAAACTCAGTGTATTGAGGTACAAATGTTGATGTTAACCCATCGTTGAACTCGGTAATTTCACCAAGCACGCCGTCAAGCCCAGCCTTGCCGTACGAGCTCTTGTCACCACGTTCAGACTTTTCTTTATCCTTGCGGTTATGCGGACGAGCAACTGTGGAACTACTTGCCGTGTGTGATATCGATGGACGCCCCCATGGGCTCCGTGATTTCGGTGTGAGTTTCAAAGACGTGAGCGACCCCAGTAAAGGATTGTCATGGTTGTACAGTAACTGACGGCCATCTTGACGGCTCATTGGCGGTTCACAAGGTTCAACGCACCCCCTTCACGTAGTTGCAACCCCTCTGAGCCCCCGAGTTGCGCGCAGTGCGATTACGCCGCCCGGCTTGACTCCGCCCACCTTGAGCTAAGCTTATCCTGGCTTTATTGATCTCGAATTCATCACATGATCTCCGACGTGCGAAGTTACCCCTGTGTCAGATCTATGTCCCTTTTGGTGCCCGATACTGCTATCCTGCACCCCGGACTACACTAACTCCTCCTACATGGCAGCGTTCTGTGTGGCGAGCGAAGGCCGCCGAATTGGGGCGCGATAATTGGGCGGAGCGCACAAGCCGTATAAACCAAGTGCTGGTAGACAACCTGCTCGGCTAGAACTGCCAGATGAGTAGCATGGGAGCATGTTAAGGTACGACGTTTATCTAGGTTAATGTATACATACACTTACGTATCTGTCCACATGCGCAACGCGCATGCGTTTTGTTACTGACAAATTATGGCGCAGCTAATCATTCCCGCTGCTCTTCCGAGACCTGCAAATGCATAATCAGGATTCTAGAGGCCTCAAGATGTCCCCTTGGCGGAGGTCACTCAATTACGGCACAAGGAGAAGTATTTATTTGGTTGTCTGCTTAGAACTGTATCCAATTAAGCTGCTGATAGATACTACTAAAAGAGATGTAATATCAGGGTCTTTCTACCAACTGAAAGACTCCTCGAAGTACTCGACATAATTCGGCGCTGAGCATAGTTTACCTGCGACTGCCGCACGGGCCGCATCGTTAATGGCGTCTGGCGCACAACTGAGAACAGCCAATGTACCATTAGCTTCAGCAATCGTTTTTCTCACCACCGCTGCAGTATCCAGGGGTCGCGATACAACGCTAAAGCTGCCAGAGGACCTGACGCTCCATTCCTTTTTCTCAGTATCATCAGCTCCTTCACCGAGCGCCTGATTTGGCCAAATGTACTCGTACTCGAGATTCGGCATGGCATTCTTCTTTTCCGGATCTTCATCACACTTATCCTGCTCAAACCTGGGGTCAACTCTTCGGCTGCCGCCTTTAAAAATGAATATTTCAACCCGTCCAGACTTTACCAAATAGTCAATTTGGTGCTTGAACCATTCGAGCGGTGCGTCATCGCCAATTGCCCAGTATAGCTTTATCACGGTGGTTTTGCTCTTTGGATCTGACAAAATGCCCTGAATGTACGAGAACGGGGCGGTGATTCCGATCCCACCGGTGAGGAATAGCGCTTCATCAAAGTCCTTCACGTTGTAGGAAGGGCCATAAGGGCCATCAACCCATACGTTCGTGACGAAACTGCCGCCATGTTGAAGAGCTTTCTTCATCATGCGTTTCGTGATCCCATTCTTCACGCGCGTGAAGAGCTTCAGTTTGTTCTCTTCACCGGGCATAACTCCGCGGGATAGCGTAAAGGGGTGTGATTGCCAGAAGCACGACCAATGAGCGATATGCACAAATGCGTAGTCGCCTGGTCGCGGGGTCCAAAGGTTCGAGTACTGGATTGTGTATTCAACAACCCCGCCATCATGAAGCCGGAGTTCTGCCTCAGAGCAAGGTCCTGAGAAGAGCACTCTGGCCACTCGCATCGCCCGATCAAATCCCCACACAGCGAACATGGCGTAGAAGTACTGTTGCTCGCTGTCTTGCAGCTTTACATGGTAGTATCCAGCCACGACAAATCCTACGGCAAGCAAGATATGGAGAGCCAGGAATATTTCATAGCTCAGACGCCTAAACGCGTACATCGCCTGAAATACAAGAAAGCCGCAGAACACGCCTCCAGCAATGCCGTAGTTCCAGTATGCAACTGACCACAGAATTTTGTAGCTTCCGCTCGAGAGTTTGTCTACTGTGTGTCCCGCGGCGTGGACCAGCAGCGTGAAGGCGACACAGCGCGCAATCCACTTGTGAAAAACGACAAATGTGTCATGAGACCAGCCAGTTAGCCATTGCAAGAAATTGTTGCGCCCGGCGAAAAGGATCAGCAGCGGCACTTCGAAGACCACCAGCTTTCCGGCTCGGAATGACATTTCCCGGCAGTAGAGCCATCGGTCATCGTACTTGTACAGATACGATGGGCGGTGCAAAGGAAGCATACCGAACATAAGTCCCAAGTGCACGGCTATGTAGCCCAATATGATCAGTGTTTGCTCGCGCGTCGGGATATGCAGTGGAAAGTGCCGAGTCACAAACTGGGATTGAGAATGTTTGTGCGAGAATGTGGCCGGCACGGTAACAAACCGCCTTATAATGCGTGCTACTGACGTATCAGCCACATGCCTAGTGGGCGGAATGAGAACAGAAGCCCAGTGAACGACAAATCGTATTAACATCACACCACCCTAGTACGCAAGGACACCTCCACCTGCGCGATGAGAGCGAGGAACTGTCTGCATATCCATCCTGTATGCCTGAAGGGCGTTAGAAGCCTCCCACAGCGTAGGCTGGAAAGCCACTGTAGCGTTGCATTTGCCAAACTCATCAATTTCTTTAGAGCCCTCGTAAGGCCCTAATTTAGAAGCGTTAGCATGGAAGCGTCTCAGTTCGCTAAGGTTCACCTCACGAGGCTGGCATTGTGAAACTATTGAATTGTATGCGGCGATGCTCACAGATTCATTACTGCCGGCGCCTTCATACTCACTGAGCAGATCCACACAGCTTACAACTGTCTCTAGGAACTGTGGTAGTGCGCACTGGCACCTGGTGAGATTCTCTCGCCTAAGCCCATCGCACCTGGAACCGCCCCAATGATAGCTAGAGCCAATTACGCCAAGGCATGCGCCGGCATATTCCTCTGGCTGGTTAGATTGGTCGGCTAGACAAGGATTGTCTAGCCATAAAGCAAGGCTCAAGAATAGAGAGTGGAAGCGCATACGGTACACATTTCAGAATGGGATACTCTTTTATAGTGGTATGGCGCATATTTCGGCGTCTGTTCGTACTTCGAGGAAGCCCCTCCAGGGGCGCCGCGCTATGCACTGCAGTGGTTAGGTCTGCTTTAGCCTCCGGCAAAAGTCAGCCTGGTTAACATGCATAATAGTCATTGTGAGCACATTAGTGGCAACAGCGCTTGAAATAACCGAGCAATGGCTCAAAGGTCTATGGAGCTTTAATTGATTAAAACATGCTTCCCTTGCGAACCTCAAAACCATCGAGCGCCAAGAACGGGCATTATGCCAAGCGATGAGGCTGGGTCAGCTTCAAGGAAATTCCAAATTATCAACTTGTCGTGAACAAGCCCCGTGAGATCCTCCTTACGCCGCGTTACATATCACATGCATCCCTTCGGGTTTGGATTAGGTTTTAAACCATACTAACGCTCGAGATAGCAACACTGGCTACTAATATTAACGCTAAAATAATATTCGCTAACTTGACCCCTTCTTTTTGCTGCTACTCAAGCCCAGTTGCTCGGTTGCCGCAATTCCCGGAATCCTTGGCCCCGTGCTAAGCCGACAGATGCGCGTGGGTGCCCATGCATGTCACGAGACGTGGCTCGCTTGCATAGTGCATACGCCTTCATGTTCTACCAACGGCACTTCAATATTGATAACAATTCAGAACACCATTGATACGTCAGAGCAGCATTGGCACTTAAAAACAGCATCGGTACTCTTGTCCCTTCAAGGCGTCAGCACGTATTGACAAGTACCAGTTTTCCCAGTTGTGCCGCGCTCCTATCAAGTCAAGACTATAGGTACAATTGACGTCATGTGAGAACGCCTGTACCCCAGACGTGGGTAACAACGTAACCCCACATCGGAAACCGTCTTACCGCTTCATCCCGCGAGCTGACAAAAGGCTTGCTCACTAGTTGACTCGCGTAAGTTTCCTGGATATGGAATAATACTCCGGGCTTTCCGGAGCCAACTCGCATGTGTATAAATGCAAATGGCGCAGTCAGTGCACACTACGCAACGGCATGCATACTATAATTCGATATAATACTCAGGTTGCTGCAGACTCTCCGTTTCAGAATCAAGGACCAGAGCTGCTTTGTATGGAAGCGTGTATTTGCCCCTCCTGTCAGTCGAGTTCACTACCTGTGGCTGACCTGTCGAGAGTGTTAAAACCCTCCTTATCCCGGAATACGCAAGTGCAAGTCTTAAATAGTCCCCTCAGTTTGCCATCGCCTTACACTAATAATGCAAACTAGTTGGGTCCTGCGCTGAACTGTGGCCCATTAATTACATAGCCAGCTCGCCGAAATCACACACTACTGCTTCCAGACGTCCTCATTCGCTGAATACTTCATTTTGCAGGGCCATGAACGACGAAGCCTGACATCGCTTGCTGCATATGCCCCAATGTACCTGTCTCCATCCTAAGTATGCTAACGCTACTTCAGTCATTGGCTCTGTTACCCCCTTGCCTTTATTTAGCCACAAGAGAAGGGCGCTCTGCAAATCAAATTGAGCCGTGTCAATTGGCACCATGATGAGTGTCTTCGGGAATCCAGACGAACAACTCTACTTACTTGTCGTACTATGCTGAATCAAATGAGTACCCCTATCCTCTTGCATCCATGCAAGACACGCCCGTGCAAGACACGCCCGTCAAGTGGAGGCAAGGGTTGATCAGATTGATCTGGCCCATGATGCAATCAGCCCCTAGTAGGATTATACCTTAAACGCGAGCGCAGCGCACCAGAAAGTCCATATATACTGAGCCTGAAGAGAAGCTTGTCGCTCGCGGCTATGTCAAGAGAAATTCCTCCCAGGACCGACCAAATTTGCTACCTAGCGGTATTTCGACATACTCAAGCGTATGCAGGGCAGGGTAGGGCAGGGGTGCCACGAGGCGCAATCATCCAGAGGCAATGCGACCAAAATAATATGCACACAGTTCTGCGTCTGGGGCGGGTTTTCTTTTTTTCTTTTTCGGAAGACGCGACCCTGACGTCACTACGGCTTATTACTCCACGATACGATGGATTGGCGTCATAGCTTGTCGCATTGGTAAAGCTTGTCCAGCCCGCGCGGTCTAGTTCTACAAGGCCGAATCCTGTAGAATCTACTCAATTTAATAGGCAGTGTCAGACACGTTTCTTAAGGGTGTATTCAGCACCGTGAGAGAAACTAGCAAAACTGGACTTATCCACGCTTCGTTGTTACTAGAACTACATTCAATTAGGGTGCGCCTATTCTTCGGGACGACTATTGCGCGGAATACATGACAATCCCTGCGTAATTCATTCTTTCCGTTACCAATTACTCTTATTACTCCACGATAGAGCTACTGCTAGTCCATTCAGCAGACGCGCTATCAATTAGATGCCGAACTTTAGGCTGTGTGTATGACTAAGCGCATTGTTACATGCTATTGTTAAACATGTCTGACATTATTTTTCAAAATTAAATTGTGAAAGCTCTGTGTTTAGTTAAATTCTAGGCTCTCAGATGATTTCTGAGCCTTTTGAGCTTTTGCGTCTGCCGAAGGCGTCGGCACGCACAAAGTGCAGTGAAACAATTGTTGTTGGCGATAAATTGCTATTCGTTGGCGTGTCCAACAGCTTCATCAGCACTTTATCACTGCGGCCACCGCAGGTTTTGAGTGCACACTCTGTGCCTCCCGGTACGGTAATTACTGCTATCCTGTCCTCTGACACAGAGCTTGTCGGATACGCTACGAAGGAGCGGAACAAGTTCTACATCAAGCTCTTGCAAGCGGACACTTCTGCCGGCACCAAGGGCGTTATTTCGAAGGAAGTCAAGGAAGAGATTGGTGCGCTTTTCTTGTGCACCGGGTCACAACATGTGGCTGCTGTAGGCAAAAACACGTCTCAATTGAGCGGCTATTCTACGGCAGATCTCTCAGAGGTGTGGAGCGAATCTGACGAGGCTAGCCAAGAGCTTGTTTACGGCACGCTTTCGGACTCGGCCACTGGATCAGAAGCCATTTGCGTTCTTGTGCAGTATGCTGCTAACCAAATCAGTGTGAGGACGGTGGAACTGGGCCACGATGGCGCACATACTCTCATGACTGCCAAAATAGATGGCGCTGAAACTACACGGGATGCACTAGACTCGTCGTTTTTTAGCTTGAACCCGGGCACCCATTTTCTCTACCAGCTTACAGGTGCTTCACTTTCAGTTTATACGTTGCCCTCTGCCACCTTGCACTCCAAATTTGACCTCAGTGGCGGCGCGGCTGTGTCGGGTATGCTTTCGTTGCCGAACAATAACATCGTCGTGGCTCGCGGAAACAGTATCGAGCTCATTGATTGTGCTTTTGAGACCAAGGTTTCCACCATACACCTGTCTGGCAACTCGCCTGCAAAGCTTCTGGCTTATTCGCCGTCGGCCTCGGCAATCGCAGTTTCGCAAGGTAACGAAGTCTTGCTAGGCCTCAGCGTGACTCCCACAAAGGGAACTCTTTTGGAAGCGGTTGGAATGAAATCCGTGGCGAAGCCGAGCATGTATGCATTCGCTGATATTTTTAATGGATTCTTGGACCGTCCTCAGGACTACAAGAGTACTGCTTCTGCTCAGATCAGCAAGGCCTCTGACGAACGCAGTGCTGTCCTTGAAAGTCTTCGCCGAGCGCTGAACACAAAAGACGGCTCAGCATTTGCAGAGATAGTGACGTATTTGAAGGACCCGTCGCTCAACTGGGTAGAATGGCATGAGTCGGGCCAAGCGTCAGCTCCCACCACACAAGACTTGGTATACGTCGACTCAGACCGCAATGCTGATAGCGAACTCGTGCGCGATGTTGCTGAACTTGCGTTTTTGCCGAAATACCACTCTTTTTTGCCCCAAGGCGTCGCTGTGTACCTATTGACGCATCCGCTGTTTCCATATGGCGAGCCGAAGTTCAAGACGTTCCTTAAAACGCTGGAGAAGTCAGAGCCACTACTTTATCGTCAGGCCATTGTTTCGCTGCCCGGAGTCACTGTAACGGACTTGGTGCTTGGACTATTGAATCGTGATGAGGCGACCTTCCTGGAAGCGGTGGTTCGGCTGCAGGAGGAATTTGGCTCGCAGCAAATTCTGACTGCCATTCGTGAAGCCTTCAGCGGAGTAAGGTCCCTGAGCTCGCTAACCGTGTTGGTTGATAGGCTGAGTCGATATCCCGAGGCAGTGGCTCTCATTACTCCATTTGTCGATGCCATGGGCATGCTCGCCTGGAAACCTGAACATATCTCGCTGCTGCGCGAGCGTCTTGAAAACCAAATTGAATCTGTCCAAGGGGCCTCAAAGGCAGACGCAGCGATAGTCGACTTGTGCCAGACTGTTGGCATCGATCTTGCCGCTGGAGACCCGATACCTAGTGATGCGGAACTGCAGAAGCGGCAGCAGCGCAACAAAGCTATCGAGTTCGCCCCTAGAAGGGAACGCGCCGTCCCGCGTTACAGCATTGAAACGTTGGTTCTTTAGCTTCACAAACATGTTAGCGTATACATATATATATGCACACGAATGTATATAACTACAACTCTGCGTCAGAGTCTTCTGTCTCAACAAAATCGTCTCTACTGGCCCATGCCATGACGCCGAAGGCGGCCAAAATGAGCAAGCCACCACCGAGCTCGGCCATATTGATTTTCTGGTGCCAGATCAAAAAGTCGACAACGGGAACTACGCACGTGGCGAGCAGTGACGAAACAGAGCCCATAACCGGCGACGTCAGAGACATCAGGATAAGAAAGGACCCCGAGAATAAAACATTGGCAATGATGGAGATCACCAGTGTTCCTGCCATGGACCACGACGGCAGCTCAAACGTCTCCAGACCCGTGAGATGAAGCACTAGGAGCAGCGGCCACATGAGTACAAAAGTCGCAAGGCCGATGCTGGCACCTGTGAGGTTCGCGAATGCGGCCTGCTTTCGCGCTGACACCGTCTGTGGCGGACACGCAATCTTCTTGTACAGCACTTCATACAACCCATAGAGAATAGTTCCGAAGGCAATGATGACATTGCCCAAAGACCTGCGGCTCTGAGAAGCCACGCCAACGCTCTTATCGGCGGCGCCGCCGAGGTATGCAATGATAAAAACGCCCACGACGCTCAACGCCACACTGCCACCCTTGGCGATGCTAAAACGCTCGTGTAGAATGAGAACACTTAGGCCGTAAGCGAAGAATGATGAGCAGTTGAATATGGCGGTCAGATCGGCAGTGGTCGTCATATTCACGGCAATGTACCAGGATGCCCCTGCGAGGTTAACGGCGAACCCAAGTATAATTGCTACTTTGCGAAAGTAACGAGGAGTGTCAAAAGCCGCATGTCCATTGCTCTTAGCCACCTGGACGGCTGTGTGGCGCAAGTGCGCGCTGTGCTTGTCATAAAATGCCCTGAAGCTCTCCGGACGCGTGAACCGTTTCGCAAGCCACAAGCACACAAACTGCAGTGGAAGCAGTAGCATCATGCAAGAGTGCGTTATATACATCACGAACATGGGCTTTTGATAGCCTTGGGCTGCTGTCGACGCTAGCACTTCTGTCTGCAGCACAAATGACAAGATCGACACGAGCAGAGCTATTCCCGCCATGAACTCGCGCTTCCGCGACACATGAGGAGCAGTCTCCGTCAGTGGCGCGTATGCCTCGGCGTTCATGCTAGACGGGTTCGGGCGGGGGGAAGGGGCTTGTTGAGTCTATCGTGGTGAACGCGTTTCTGTTTATCGCATTTAATTGACCCTTACCCTTTACACCCGCAGACCACAGATTCGCGCGGCTTGTCAAAAGCGGGGCACAAAACATGAGTGTCCAGACGGTCAACTTACGTGGAGATTATTACTCAATAAGTAGTATCTAAGTGTCGCCAATAATGACGCGGAATATCTTGTCGGCCAAGTTCTTGGGCGGCTCATACACGTACTCTCTTTCGTGCTGCTCCACCTCCTCGAGGCCGGACACGAGATCGATCTCGCTCAGCTTATCCATCTTAGGACGCCGCCATAACTTCCAGAAGATGTACAGTAAAATATCAAACGGGATCATGACGTAGCTCAGAACAAAGCTCGTAGTGCTCCAGTTGCCCTTGAGAAACACATTCCAGCCAGCAATAAACGTCATGCAAAATGTTGCGAACAAACTGAAGCAGGCAGTATACGGTTGGAACCAGGACAGGAAGGGCAGCTTCTTGCGGTCAAAATTTTGTGCTTTCATGGCAAAGTAGAATCGCAAATATGTGGCGCTCATAAGGGCGTAATTTGCTAATTCGGCCGGAGTTCCGATAGACACAATCCATGTGAGGACCTGATTCGCCGTGTTTCCTAACTGTAGGAAAGACAGCATTGCAAACGCCACTACAAGTATAGAAGCCACAATCGGCACGCCGTTGGGAAGACACCACTTGAAGAAAGACGGCGCATGGCCTCGCAGCGCCATGGCATGGAGACTGCGCGACGCACAGAAGAAGTACGAGTTTCCGGCCGAGAAGGCCGAGATGATCAGGCCAACATTCACAATGTGGGGAAGAACCGGGATTTTGAGGCGCTGCATGGCGATAACGTAGGGTGATCCCGAGGCTCCACTATCACCAGTGGTAAGCGCTCTAACGAGTTCGGGGTCGTTGTAGGCGCACACGATTCCCATGGCCAGAGTCCCGAGCATGAAAAATGTGGACAGCCTCCACAGAACGCCCTTGTAGGCCTTCGGCAGCACCTTTCGTGGGTTCACGGCCTCGCCCGCGGTCATGGACACATAGTCAGGCCCGGCAATGGTGTAAGCGGCCTGGCTGAAGCATGAGACGAACCCCAGAAAGCGCCCCAGCGCACCGTCATAGTAGTACTCAGCGAATGCGCCAGGATTCTTCCAATACGTGAAGCCGTACGCATCATGCAGCGGGTTTCCGCCCACCATAGTGATAAACGTGAACAAAAGCAGGCCAACAATGAGGCAGACCTTAAAGATCGAAAGCCAAAACTCGACCTCGCCATACCAACGCACGGGACAAAGGCTGTTGATAATCACGTAGAGGGCCACCTGCGGCACGATAACGGCGGCTGGCGTGAAGTCGCTGCGCCAGTAATAGATGATGTAGGTGACAGATGTGATTTCGAACGGTACGAGAGTGGCCTGCAGAATGAAAAAGTTCCAGCCAGACACAACCTCCATGGCCTCGTCAAAAAATCGACCTGCCAGTCTCGTAAATGGCGAGGCCACGGGGTACATGGTGATCATCTCAGCCGTCGTGAACGTCAGCGCGATAATAGGAAGGCACCACGAGCTGAAGGCAATAAACAGAGACGCGGGTCCGCCCTTGTGGAAGACGGAGGCGATCTGCACAAACAGAGCTGTTCCGATGGTGCCGCCTATCCCAATAAGCTGGATGTGCCGCGGTCGCAGGCCACGATGGATCTCGACATGATGAAGGTGAATAAAGCCCTCAGAGTCAGAGGAGTGATCCGACCCATTTGACGCAGTCTCCTTCAGCTTGCCTCCGTCGTGGTGCTCTTCCACAACCGCCATGCTCGGCATGGTTTCCTCATATATCCATCCGTTATCGCCAGCTTCAGAGCCACCTGTATGGGCTTCATTGCCCGAGCGAGCGGCCTTGTGGCGCAACCGTAAAAAAGACCTCATGACGGCAACTCCTGTTGAGTCTGAATTTTTTTTTTACGGCTGTGGGGTGCATACTTATCTTGCCTCGGTCGGCATATCAGTCGGATCTTCATGTCACGTGCGTATCTTTTTAATGGGGCCATTAATGCGTTGAGTGTGGCACTCGCTCAGGAATTATCAAGGGGACGACGCGCTCTGGGAACGTGCTCTGGGGACGTGCTCTGACAGCATGTAAAATTTATTAAGTTCTTAGGTACACCAAAGTGCTCACTGCTTTGCTTGCGCCTCTATAGTCTACACACTTAGCACCCCGCGCGCAAGCCGAAGTAAAATCCCTCAATATTTCTTGCATTCGTCTGGCGGTTTCGCGTCATCATGCATGGCTGCCCATGAGTGCAAGCCGAGGCCAACCATGGCGAAGTGAGACTTAACTACGAGTGCTGCAGTGAAGCATGTTAATACATGTGTGCCTAATTGTATTACTCTGGCCTAAGGTGGCACCTAGTGAGCTCTCAGTTTTATTGTCTAGGAACTTTAATACTTGTATACTCTCTTGGGGATCATAGAGGAGCGAACCGCCGACTAGAACTCAGGGTCCTAATATTCCTGCCGGTTTCCCGTCGCTTTATGAGCCGAGTAGGCTCGGGCCACCGAGTGAGTACTCGGGGAATTTTTCACGGTTCGCGGTTGTACCCTAGCCACGGGCCACAAACTTATGGCCGCTATCAGTGAGCGGTATCTTTTTCTCCGCAACAATGTTGAACCGATTTGCTAAAGGAGCGCGTCACTATTCTTCGCTGTACAAGATTCCCGAGGCGTTCAATGAGCCCACTCGCACGTTCGAGCGCGGCAGTGCCGACCGTGTGAAGCTCCAGGATGCCATTGCGCGCATGCGTAGCGCCGGCGCGCCGGAAATTCCGCTCGTCATTGGCGGCAACCGTGTGTTCACGGATGACAAGATTGCTCAGCTGGGGCCGTACGACAAGCAGCCTGTTGCGCATGTGAGCCAGGCGTCGGCGAAGCACGTTGAGGACGCCATTGAGGCTAGCCTCGTCGCCAAGTCCAAGTGGGAGAAGCTGAGCTGGGACGCTCGTGCCGCGGTGTTCTTGAAGGCGGCCGACCTCATTACGGGGCCCTACCGCTACGACATGCTCGCGGCCACGATGATTTCGCAGGGCAAGAACGCGCACCAGGCCGAGATCGACGCCACTTGCGAGCTGGCAGACTTCCTGCGGTTCAATGCGACGTACGCCGAAATGCTTTACGCGCAGCAGCCGCTGCGCAATGCGCCTGGCGTGTGGAACCGGGCCGAGTACCGCGCGCTCGAGGGCTTTGTGTACGCCGTGACGCCCTTCAACTTCACGGCCATTGCCGGTAACCTGACGGCGGCGCCGGCGCTTATGGGCAATGCTGTGGTGTGGAAGCCCAGCCAGAACGCCGTGCTGTCGAACTACCTTGTGCAGCAGGTGTTCGAGGAGGCTGGTGTGCCTGACGGTATCATTAACTTCGTGCCTGGTGATGCGGAGGAGGTCACGAAGGCCGTTCTGAACAGCCGTGACTTTGCCGCCTTGCACTTCACGGGCTCGACGTCTGTGTTCCAGCACCTCTACCAGGAGATTGCTGCGAACTTGCCGAAGTACCGCTCATACCCGCGCATTGTTGGCGAGACGGGCGGCAAGAACTTCCACCTCGTCCACAGCTCGGCTGATGCTGCTCACGCGGCCAAGTCCACGGTGCGCGGCGCCTTCGAGTACCAGGGCCAGAAGTGCTCGGCAACGTCTCGTGCGTACGTGCCGAAGAGCCTCTGGCCGCAGTTCAAGGAGACGCTCGTGAGCGAGACACGCGCGTTGACGCAGGGCAACTCGCTGAAGCCTGAGGAGTTCACGAGCTTCATGGGTCCTGTGATCCACGACCGCTCGTTCGAGAAGGTGAGCAACGCGATCGAGGCCCACAAGTCTGACCGCGAGCTTGAGCTGTTGACGGGCGGCAAGTTCAGCGACGCCGAGGGCTACTACATCGAGCCCACGATCTTCGCGACGACGAACCCGTCGCACGCAATTATGCATACTGAGTACTTTGGGCCGCTGCTCGCTGTTCACGTCTACGACGACGCGGCTCTCGACGAGACGGTCAAGATCATCGACTCTACGAGTGAGTACGGACTCACTGGCTCCATTTTCGCGCAGGACCGTAGCGCCATTGAGCACCTGACGGGCAGCTTGCAGAACGCGGCTGGCAACTTCTACATCAACGACAAGTCTACGGGTGCTGTTGTGGGCCAGCAGTGGTTCGGCGGTGCGCGCAAGAGCGGCACGGACGACAAGGCGGGTAGCCAGCATCTCCTGACGCGCTTTGTTGCCGCCCGTAACATCAAGGAGAACTTCCTGCCCATGGGCGACACGTTCTACCCTTCCAACTACTAAGGATAGAATGCATATAAAGACATATTTATTGCCTAAATGACTCCCTCTGGAATCTTGCTACGGTGGCGCTTCGTGAAGACACTTCTCCCGCATGGCCTCACCCTGACGGGCCTAAAACAGGCGATGCCGGTTAACGCGTGCATAAAAAAATAAAACATCCTGCTTGCTTCAAATTCGTCACGGGTTCAGCGACCGCGAGGGCTAAATGCTATATAGTACAGGTTAAATAGATGATTTGATGTTTCGGTTTTTTGTCAAATCACCAAAATGCAAAACGATATCAGATGGTCTCGGCCACAAGATCGCTCCGAATGCGGAACTGGCGGTCGCGCCAAAAAATACGCCGGCCGCTCATGGCCCAGACCCACAGCGGGAACGCGATTGTCTCACGAGCAAGCCATGTCAGAAGCCAAGGGCCTAACCGCCGCGGCTCTTTATTCGTGTACAGAAAGAGGAGGCGGTAGTTCACGTAGTCCAGTGCACACCACACAGCACTGAGAAGCACAAAGGCTGTCATGTGCCAGCGCATCACGAGACAGAGCACGGCGCATCCGAAGTAGCAGTCCGTGAACGGCTCGACGAGCGTCGCCGCTGTGACCATATACTTACGCAACCGCACCCATCGTGCTCGCCTAAACCAGAAGTCGGAAAGAGTCGTATGCTGGCCCAGAGGTTGCACGGCTGCGTCCGGCGCCATGGCCGTGCGGCCACCGCGGGACCACAGTGCTTCTGAGATCATCTGGTCCTCGGCCAAGTACTTCGCGAATTGCTGCAGGCCCTGGCCCGGCTCAGAGCCCTCGTCAAGGCTCGAACGCCGATATAGATTCGACTTTCCGGTAACACAGGGAGCAATGCCCACAGCGTTTATGCCCGTGTAGAAAGTGGAGTGCGCCGTGAGCATGTACGTCTCGTCAAGCAGAGCTCCCCAGCCGGCCTGCGGCTCACAAACAGCAACCGGAAGGTGGTGCACGAGCTCTACATTCTTCACGCTGAACTTGGGCAGTGCGCGGCTCAAGGCGTGCGGATCCATTGTGACGTTCGAGTCCAGAGCCCACAGATAATCGTACTTGGCTGCGCGGTAGCCCTTGACCAGGTTATTCACTTTTGGATTCACGCCATACTCCACGTCGGGCCCTACCAAAACGCGCGCGTCCACGTCAGGATACTCGGCAATAAGCTGGTTCGCCACGCCTACGGCCGGGTCCTCAGGATCCGCCACGCACATAAGAATCTCCAACGGCCTATGGGTCTGGACAAACGTTGAGCGTAAACAGCGCCGCAGATCGTGGTCACTAGCGCCCTTCATCGGCCTCAGAATCGTAACCCCTACGTTGTCGGGCTTGGCCGCCTCCAACGTGGCAGGCCTTCTACACTCTACAAAGACCCGCCGTGCATGAGCCACGACGCCTATGATCCTCACGAGGTACACGGCCACATACCATACGAGAATAAGCGCCTGAATGGCAGCGCGGTACATTAAAGTTATTTGCAACCCAGCGCGCCCTCCAGGGTTCTCAGAATATGCAGGTGGATACGTGATCCGAGGTCACGTGTGAGTCTCGAGGCGCTTAGGGGACCGGTAGTCACGGAACTCGCACGGTCAGTTCTAGTCGAGTAATTCTGCTTTGGTGGCGCTAGCATTACCGTGAATAGATACGCGTGAAACTACCCACAGACGTGTATATGCCCGTATCAGTGTCACGAAATAAATAGGGATGGACTCGAAGGCAGGTATGTATGCCTGTCTCCGGTGTAAGTCGCGGAAGATCAAATGTGACCGTGGCATGCCCAAATGTACGTCCTGTGAGCGGGCGAACAGCGCGTGTCTTACCGTTGACCCAGCAACGGGCCGTCAGATCCCGCGCGGGTACATTAGCCACCTCGAGGACCGTGTGAAGGAACTGGAAGCAGAGTTGGCCAAGGCTCACCGACACTGCCCTCGAAATGCTCATACGTGGGCCGCACCGCATGAGGCATCTCACTTCGGTGCAGGGTGTGGCGGCATATCAACTCCACCTAGCGATCCGGGCGTGACGGGTCCGCCGCGCGAGCAATTGAAGAACAGTAACTTGCAGAGCAACACACTGAGCTTGCCCATCAATCTGCCCTCAAAGGCGGAGGCTGAGTGCATGCTGAAGGGCTATTTTGAAAGGTGTAACATTCTGGTCCCGGTTCTGCACCGCGAACAGTTTGTTACCGACGTGTTCGAGCCCGTATACGGGCCTATAAGCCCGGACCTGAATATATGCTCTGACTTCACGGTAGTGCGGTTGAAGCGCAGCGCAACGGAGCCTCAAACAGGTACATTTTATCGTCGGTGGATTGATTGCGGCGGGTCTCTGACCGCTGTTCCCGAGCCCAGAATGCAGGTGTGCTTATTCTTTATGTATATGGTGTTTGCCCTCGCGAGTGTGACCAGCGAAGTCTGCGACGTGCCCGCAGCTGAACATAGGGTCACTGCCGAGGATGGGCCTCGCTATTACTCGGCGGCCATGTGCTACTATCAGACCGTGTCGTGCGATACTGGCCCTGTCGAGGAAATCATTCGCAGCCTGCAGGCGCTGGTAATGCGCGCTCTGTACGGCTTCATCGTTCCGTCGCACCCGTCTGCTTGGTATGCGACAGGCACTGCAATGCGTATGTGCATCAATCTGGATTTGCATAACGAAGAGCGGGTGAAGCTAGACGCCGGCGGGAGTGAATTCATTGTAGACATGCGCCGACGCCTCTTCTGGTCTACCTATTATCTGGACAGACTTGTCACTGTGTACCTTGGTCGCCCCGTCAACATCGGTGATGAATATATCCAGTGCGAGCTGCCATCTGTTGCCGATGACAGTTGGCTAATGCCCCCTAGGAGGCCGTCGGACGACGACGACAGCGCCAAAGCTGGCGATGCTGCTGCATCATCGAAGAGTGGGTCGACGCCAGGGCTTAAAGCAGCTGTGCCGAAGCCCGGGGCTCCACCTGATCGGCCTAGTTATAAGTGGGTCTTTCGCTACGTGTTGCAGCTGCGCCGCATTCAACAGGCGGCTAAAGCGCAGCTCTACGATCGCACGAACTTCGATGAGCGTGCAAATATCCGTGAGGTCAGGGACAAGCTGGTTGCTGATTTAGAAGCGTGGCATGACTCGTTTCCACAGACTACTGAGATGTTCAACTTTGCGTTCAATCTCAACTATCTCGAGGTCAACTATTTCTACACTCTGATGCTCTTGTTCCGCAGCTCGAGAGGAATTCCGAACCCCACCGTTGAAGAAACGCGCCGTATGCTTAGCGCCGGGACGCGAGTATTAACCATGTACGTGCAGCATCGCAACAGCGTGGGTTTCATATACTCGTGGGCGGCAGTTCACAATGTCTTGCATGCCTCCTCATCATGTTTGTTCGGTCTGTACCGCACAAACGCGCTAGATAATGAGTACGACCTGAACTCGTTCGAGCGTACTATGGAGGAGATCATGCATGTCGTCAGCAATTTGAAGACCCGCTACAATGCCTCACCCAGTACCTACGGTCCTTTGCACACCATGATGCGGGTCACTCTTGACTTCTTGCGCACGCGCGGGGACGAGCCGTGGCGCAAGAGAGCGAGGGTGACGCAAATGCCCGCTACAACGTCGAGAGATGTGCCAGCCGCGGCAGGCCCTGCAGCAAACCACCAGTCGGCAAATGATGCAGCAGTGCATGGTCCAGTCGATGCCCCAGGAAATCAGGCATTGCACAATCCCGATAGCGTGCGACCGTACCATAGCGGTGGTAATTTCCCATATGCGGGTGCATTCCAGGCATCAACGGGAGATTCCGGGCCTGTGGCACCACAGTTGCGGTGTTGCAGCGCAGCAGCTTCTGATGTGGCTACTCCAATGTCGCAGCTTGGTGATCCGCCACTTCCTTCGTGTGTAGTGCCACATCTTCCACCGGGACCTCTGGCGCCTGGAGATAGGCTGCACTTCCCGGAGCAGCCTCTGTCCACATCGTCGGGGCACTTGGGTGCTGATGACTATTTTGACGTGCATGGAGAGGCTCATAGTGGTGTGCGCGACGTGCGTGATAAGAGCGGCATTGCCGATAGCCAATGCTTCCAGTCTACTTCATTCAATGCATCCCGAGGCATGTCCAGTCCTTCTGTAGGCGCAAGCGATCGCACGGTTCAGAACGATGCTATCAGTGAATCTACGCCGTCTGGTCCGCCGGTGGCTGGCATGGGTGCACGTTTTGACCCTCGTATGCCAGAACCTGCGCCAGCTATAGACCCAATGCAGCCGATAATTGTGCCGCGCGCCGTGTCAGAGTCTTTGGCGCCAATTATACCTGGGTACTCCGAGGACGCTCAGTATAACGAATTCCAGGTTTACGACCTTTTAGATGACATCTCGCGTATTTTCGATGGGTTTGCAACTTCGCAACCACCAATGGAATCTGCGGGACGTCCTACTTATTGACATGTCCTAATGCGCTATGAATTGCCATATAAACATTAACATTTATAGACTCGAGAGAATCACGAGCTTTTTCTTGCAGGCGCAATCAATGTTGCGGCTTCTATGCACTCTCTCAGGGCCCATCATGGTCGGCGCCGGACGCGAGTCCTGGATATCTTATACGCGCTGCGTGACTGAGACTCTATCAGCCGCAAAAGCTCTTGACTCCGCAAGCTGCGAAGAGTCTCAAGGTCTTCAACGGTTTCCAATTCGTACGCCTCTATCGTGCCGTCGTGGCGCCACGGACCAGTGATGCGCACTATGGCGGCGGCTTCTGGGGCCGGACAGCCATCAGTCAGGGTCACCTGAACAGACCTCTCGGTGTACAGAAGGTCCGCAATGCGCAGGCTGTCACCATCAGTCGCTCCTGCATCATCAACGGTGCGCCCGAAAAATCGCACTAGCTGACCGTCTTGCAAGCACTGTTCCCTCGCTATCAGCGCCGGCGTCACGTCCATCGCATGGTGAATGTTACTAATGATATTGACATGGAGTAAGCAGTGGTTGAGCGCGGGGGAATGAAATAACAGAGTCACCGGAGGTGATCCTCGCAGCATCGGATGCTTAAACACAAACGAGTGGAATAAGTTGACAGCGAAGGCTCCCTGAACACCTAGATAGAAAAGGCACGGCTTTTCTATCCGAGCTTTTCTATCCGCATGCCCAAAAACCTTTTTTTCTTTTGCCAGATTTGCTCAAGATGGTCCGTTGAAAGTAGGTAGCCTACTACAATTAAATAGATAAATATCAGCCAGCCGCACTTTGACATAGAGCAGCTCAAATCTGCACTCGCCGCTTTGTCTTGCGCTTGGCAAGAACAGGAATCTTCTCCTCATCGGACTGCGACTGCGACTCGGACTCGTCGACCTCCATGTCGGAATCCTCGGATACATCCGAGGCGGAGGCCTCGTCTGCTTCCTCCTCGGCCTTTGCCCTCTCGGCCTTCTCGGCGGCTCTTCGCAACTCGACCTCGCGACGGCGCAGGAGCTCGGGGTAAGACTCCACGAGTTTGCGATCGAGCTCAATCTGCCTCTCCTTGTTACCCCGCATGCGGCTCTTGTAGAAGGCGCGCTCGCGACGGCGGCGAATCTCCTCAATGCGCTCCATAGCCTGCATTGTCTGGCCAACCAGCTCGCGATTGTAGCGTACAGGGACGTGGCGGCGCTGGTTGAAGGCCAGCGTAGAGTCCACAACCATCTCCTTGCCGGAAGCCTTGCGGAAAGCCTTCGTCCACTTAAGTTTCCGAGGGTTACGCTTCAGCTTGAAATTGTTATGGCACTTTGAGCGGCAGAATCGGAACACCTTGGCATCGTTTCGTACAAACTCGATACCATGTCCCGGGTACACCGGCGAAGAGCAGAAATGGCACGTTTCCACCCTCATTGCTCGTACTAGTGTCCGACCAAAAGCAGTTTTTGAAGAGACCTTGGAGTGGTGGCACTAGCTGAAAATTATATTTTTAGGGTGGTGGGTGGGGGTGACATAATTATTTTTTTTTTCTTCTGGCCGAGGGTCGACTTTGGCCGCGTTATACGGCGAGGACTCGGCGGGAAAAAGCGCCAGCGTTTAGTGTCCACCAGCTCAGGAGCCGCGCGAAATGACGTTCCAGGAGTATGTCAAGGAGCACCCTGTGTTCAGCGGGACGTGCGCAGTAGCGGGGCTGTACGTTTTCTCTCTGGCCTTCAAGAAGACCGGCCCTAAGGGGTTCTACAAGGGCGGGTTCGGCGACAAGATGACGAAAAAGGAAGCGCTGCAGATTTTGAACGTACGAGAAAGCACGCTCACAACGGCGAAGCTGAAAGATACACATCGTCGCATTATGCTGCTAAACCATCCTGATCGCGGCGGGTCGCCTTACCTTGCCACCAAGATTAACGAGGCGAAACATGAGCTTGAGAAGTTGAACCTGAAGCAGAAATAGTGCCTGTGGGACATCTCGTTCTCGTTATTGAATCGTTACTGTTGTGTATATAGTTTTAAAGTCCAGGTAGGATGGTCTCGCTCGATTGCCATCTGGCGTGTTTAATAGTAGTGCCGAGCATGCCCTTTACTTGAACGCTCTTGTCTAGAACAGATTTAGATATGAGAAATGAAGACAGACATCCATGACGGTGTTGTTCTTCTTCTACCTTACGGGCGCTTTGAGCGTCAGTCCTCTCATCCTATGCTGCTGGATAAGCAGTTTCATTAATATCGTGAGGTGATTGAGCAACGCCCAGCTTCTTCTATGTTATACGAAAGATGGGCAGGCAGGTCATGAGATGGCAACTCGAACCAGACAAGAACATCGAAACATGTACGCTCGTTGCCACCTATCTCGTGAACAATGAAATGACGTCCTCGTCATTGATTTTGTGACCAAGCCCACACTTCTGTGGAGAATGTTTAACACTAGTACCCCACACCATGGCGTACTTGAACTTGGTCTTGAAGTCGCGATGGATCGCGTTGCAGAAGTCCTCGACCGTAGATTTGCGCTGGCGAACAATCATTGGTTCCTCGAGATCCGGCTTGCCACCCTTCGGCTTCGTGTAAGCGCGATTCAGGTGCAGGGTGCTCCAGATTTGCTCCTTTAGATCATCGAGCCCGAGGTCGTCTTGGACGGAGACCACGGCAGAATAGGGGAGCCGCGCTAGGCGGTCTACTTCCTCGAGCGAAACTGCGTCGATCTTGTTGTAGCAGTACAGGCACGGAATGTACGAGCGGTGTTGCGCGTTTATCACGTCGATAAAGTCGTCGACAGTGATATTCGGGTCTCGGATAAGGACGTCTGCATTCATAATACGATAGTCCCGCAGCAAGCCCGAGACAACCTTGTCGTCTAGATTCGTAGGCGGCTGCACATACGTGACCTTCACGCCCCCGGTTTGCTTAATCCTGAGGTCCACATCAGGCGGATCCTTGTTTAGTCTGACTCCAACAGCTTCGAGCTCTGCCTGCAAAACCTGGCGTTGGGACTCGGGCTTTGTGGCGTCCAGAACCATAAGAACAAGATCGGATGTACGCGCCGTGGCAACAACCTGACGGCCGCGGCCTTTGCCCTCAGCAGCACCTTGGATGATTCCGGGTAGATCTAGGACCTGGATCTCGGCACCGTCGTATTCCAGCACGCCAGGAACGCTGGTGAGCGTCGTGAAAGCGTAGGACGCAACCTCGCTGCGCGTCTTCGTGATTTTAGAGAGCAGCGACGATTTTCCGACCGAGGGGAAACCCACGAGAGCAACTCTTGCGTGGCCAGCCTTTGCCACCTCAAAACCTTGACCTCCAGAGTTCTGCGATCCCGGCGGCGGTTCAAGCAGCTGCTGCCGGTACCGCGCGAGTTTGCCCTTCAAAAGACCCACATGATACTCTGTGGCCTTGTTTTTCTGGGTGCGTGCGAGCTCCTGCTGGATCTGCTCAATTTTGTCAGTAATGTTGACCATGTTGAAACAGAGCTTAGCCTCTTCACGGCCGGCAAGTTACTTCTCGAAATGGGGAGGTCGCAGTTAGGCGTGAAATAGTAGCGGTATCGCGGCGTTACACTTTAAATGGCCGTACATCGTCTTGACTCGCGCGGCCTCGAGCTCACTCCATTCGCACAACTTGATGATACTTTAGTTTAACTTGTTTCGCTTCTTTTTAGCATTGGCACAAAGCATACGACTGGATCCCCGCATACAATGCGAATCGCAAGCCCCAGCAATCATTTGCCCCTTAGGGCTGCTGCATCATAGGTGGCCATGGCAATTTGTTCCTCTCTCTCGGCTTGCAAATGAGCCATTTTCGCAGAATTACAATCGCGGCAAAGGGCGTAATATCGTGCTATTTGAGCAGAGGTAACATCGCGTTGAAGGGCATGATTTTGTGCAGCATTGGCTTCGACTACACCAGTACTCAAATAGGTCTCATTTGCATTTCTCAGAGCGTCGTAATAAGTCTGTAGACGCACCAACCGATTCTCCCTGGCCTGGTCAAGAGCACTCCACGCAGCACGTACCGCTTCTTCGCTTCGTGCACGCAGATTGTCAACAGCTTTTAGCAGGGCCATTTCCGCGTCATGAATGGGCGACGAGGCGGGCGCTGATGCATCACCCTCTGATGCAACGTCGTGTGGTGCATCATCGTCAGATGGAGTACTCGCGTAAATAAGGGCACAACGCTTGAGGACCTTTTCATGATGCCTGCGGGCATCCCCAACGCATCCCCAAGCTTTGAGTGCGGCAAAGGAAGCCCTGGAATACTCGTCTCGACCCCGGCAAAGGACTCCGTCCTCAGTTTGCTCGCGAGGAATACCAGGCATACCGATGCGAGTACCGAATTCGGAAACACGAATATCAGCATCGGTAAAGCGCGAATCTGCGGCCGCTGCGGCACGTTGAGCGGCATGAAGGGCTTTTGCGGCGGCGGCTCTACGAGAAATGTTATCTCGACCGCCTGCGGCGTTGGACGCTCTAAGGGCACCATCGCGAGCCTTCTTAGGACGGCGAGAGTGCGCCGCGGCGTACGGACTGGCTGAATTCCGATGGCGCATGCTATGTGTCGCCGCAAGACTCTACAACTATGACGGCTGGCTTGCTGGCGAAGACACCAAGCGAACGCGAACGGTTCAAGGTTAGTGTACGCGCCGCCTCATCACTCGATGTAAGGGTTATGCGCCTCCGTGGCCGCGTATGATGGGATGTCGTCCGCATCGCTCACGGGAGTTGCAGGCAGGCAGGCAGGCAGCTACCTACCTGTTCGTCCGCTCAGGAATGAGTCTATAGTGTGATAATGTTTGTCCATAGGTCAGCCCCTTTCTGCGCATACGACGACGTGACGACTGCCTGCACATTACGTGGATGCTGGGCCGCCGAAGCCGCTTGGAGAGAGAACCTTGGAGAGAGAGCCAAAGGCCTCCTCGTCTCCATCCAGAAAGATAGACAAGCTCGTCATGACTGTGCTTAGTGACCGTCGAATGGAGCCGGTATACTTGATCTGCTGCTCGTCAGAATCTTGGAAACAACATCCGAAGAAAAAAACTCAAATATTTGTTGTTATTAGAGATAATTTAAAAAAAAAATTGGTTCTTTAATTAATTTTGGAATGGTCTAATAGTAGTAGGTCTCAGCCTCGGAGTCAGAGTCAGACTCAGACTCCGAAGACGAGGAAGACGAGGACGAGCTGCTGCCAGAGCTGCTCGAGCTCGACGAGGAGTCAGAGTCAGAGCTAGAGCTGGATGATGAGGAGTCAGAATCGTAGATTATGATCTGGTCCTCCTCACCAGGGCCAAGCTCGATGACATCGTCAGAGTCAGAGTCAGACTCGGACTCGGAGCTCGAGGACGACTCGGAGTCAGACTCCGAAGACGACGACGAGCTCGACTCAGCGCCACAGTCGCACTCGTTGCACGAAGAGCCACAGGTCATATCGTCTTCCTCACCGTCAGAGCCCTGCGCGTAAAGCACAATCGCATCATCATCGTTGCTATCAGAGCCCGACTCAGAGTCAGACTCCTCCTCGGCGTTGGCCAAGAAGTCAGCCACAGCGTCGGAGTCGAGGCTCTCGGCGTCGACGTCGATCTCACGGTCGGACTCGGAGTCAGAGGACTCTGACGAGGACTCGCTGCTGGAGCTCGAGCTCGAGCTCGAGCTCGAAGACGACGAGGAGTCCGAGTCAGACTCTGACGAGGACTCGGATGAAGAAGAGCTCGACGTGAAGTCACGAACGTCAATCTCGACGTCCTCGACCTCAGGCTCAGACTCGGACTCAGAGTCCGAGGATGCAACATTATAGCTCGCCTCGAGCACATCAGTAACTTCTAGAACAAAATCGTTGGCCTGAGCAATGTACAGCGCCACGCGCTCGCGGAAGCGGCGGCTAGTCTTGCCCTTAGCGGCTCTGAGAAGCGCCTCCAGGCGGTCAATAAGTCCCTGGAGAGCCTCGATTGTGAACTGAAGAAAGTCGACATCGCCAACGAGCTGGTCAAGGTCGAGAGATGCAAGCTGGTCATAGAGCGCAAAAAGCTCGCCGGCCTCAGCCTCCACAGACTGGCTCACGCCACGCGATGCGCGGCTGGGGCGGCTCTGAGTGCGCTTCGACACACCGTTCTGCGAACGGCGGCTACTGCGGCGGTTCTGCTGCTGGCGCTGGAATCGCGGCTTCTCGTTCTCACTGTCACTCGCTACGTATACGTACGGCATGATTGAATTCGGTAGGTGGGATCAATGGTGACAAGTCAGGCTTGTTTATATATGTATCGCTTCTGAAATTTTTTTTGCTTTATAATATATTTTTGTGGCGATGTAAGGGTTACACCTTACCCGACGTACTTGCCAAAGTCTTCCAGTATCTTGTACAATAGCTCGTGCTCGGGCCAGCAGTAGCGTGCTTACAAGGTGAATGTAAAGCTCTGTATACTCATTAGAGACTAACTAGTGAATTCGCGAAAAAAACATGACGAATCCGCCATGTATATGCGACAATTGGCTCGCCATCATCGTCCGGTAGGGTGGGCAGGTCCGAGCTATCGAACTGCTAAGAAGGTCGATGATACCAAATGTCAACGTTACACCCTTACCCTTCTCCAGAATGCGTAGTCACGGCGATTAGGTTTGCCATCGTTCTGCAGTGACGTAGGCGCGGTCGCTATTCGTCGCCACGATCGGAACGAATAGGTTGACTGTCTTCATGCATATTTAAACGGTCGCAATATGTCCCACTGTTCGTCACTTTGTTGTATTTGAGATGTCGTAAATCATTTTAGATGTTGCTGGCAAGTCCTATTCTCAGGTTGCTAGATCTACGGCGTCGTAGACGCCCCCTACCACCACCACTAACTATTTAGAAAGCATAACGGCATGCTATAACGAATTAAGATTATTTCAGTCAGTTTGGTCTGTTCATTTTGCGAAGATAACAAGGGTGCCGAGGTAAAGCTCGTTAGGCGGGCAGATCCGTGGTGAGGGCCAGGACCCACTAGGTCGCACTGCATTATTCAAATTGCGCTGCAGGTGAGGGTTCGCAACGCGGAACATGCATTTCTCCACTACTTCAGTTAAATGGGAGCGTCCGCGGCAGAGGTGTTGTTTGTGCCTGACTAAACCGAGCTAAGCTAGTGCAGAAATCGCCGCAAAATGCCGAAAGCACCGCTCAGTGGCCTGCAGAGAGACGTGCTGAGCCTGTACCGGCGGTGTGTACGGGCATCGTTTCGCAAGGGGGCTGCAAGGCAGGAATTTTTGCAGTATACGAGAGAGCAGTTCCACAGGTTCCGTCAACTCAGCCGCAAGGATTTTGCTACCATCGAATATCTTTTGCGCTCGGGCAACCGCCGACTAGAAATGCTGTCTGAACCGAGTATAACCCACATTAGCTGAATGCGCTATTAACCGCATATGCCGATCCGCCTCGGTACGTCGGTTCTAGCATTGTGGATAGGCAGGGGGCCCCAGGGTTTCCCCGCTTAGGCGCGTTGATTCTGGCGCGCTGTGCCCTTTAGTCGCTGCCATATCTGGACTGCATAAAGAGCGCCCAAGTCTCCACACTTCCACAACCGCACAACAAAACTCATAATGTCAGACGAGGCTGACAGTGCTATTGAAGCTACAAGCAACGGTTTCATCACGCAGGCTAAGGCGTTTGCCGCTGGAGGCGTCGGCGGTATCTGCGCCGTGTTGTCGGGCCACCCGTTCGATCTCGTTAAGGTCAGACAGCAGACTGCAGCGAAAGGCTCGTCCTCGGTCACCGCAATGGGAGCTTGCAAGGCAATTCTGGTGAACGACGGACCTCGCGGCTTTTACCGAGGCGTGGGTGCCCCGCTCATTGGTGTGACGCCTATGTTCGCCGTCTCCTTCTGGGGCTATGATGTTGGCCAGCAGCTAGTGCGGGCTGTGACTCGCACCGATGCATCTGCGAAGCTCACAATCGGCCAAATCTCTGCCGCGGGCTTCTTCTCGGCTGTTCCCATGACGGCCATCACGGCCCCCTTCGAACGCATCAAGGTTGTGCTGCAAATCCAGGGTCAGCACAAGCTTGCCGAGGGAGAGAAACAGCTTAAGGGACCCGTCGATGCAGCGTTCCACATCCTCAAGGAAGGTGGCGTGAAGTCGCTGTTCCGTGGCTCGGTTGCGACGCTCGCTCGTGACGGTCCTGGCTCGGCACTGTACTTCGCTGCCTACGAGTACCTGAAGCGCAAATACAGTGACGCCAGTGGTAACATTGGTATGGGCCAGATCATGTTTGCTGGTGGATGCGCTGGCGTGGCTATGTGGGTGCCTGTTTTCCCCATTGATACGATCAAGTCCAACTTGCAATCCAGCAAGGTTCCCATCTCCATTGCTCAGGTCACGCGCAACATCTACGCGCGCGGCGGTATGAAGGCATTCTTCCCAGGTGTGGGTGCTGCCCTGGCACGGTCGTTCCCTGCAAACGCTGCCACGTTTGCCGGCGTCGAGCTCTGCCACCGCGCCTTCAACTCGTTCGGTATCTGAATGCCGCTTAACCATTAGAGTACTTTTAGGCCATATACGCCCTGCTTGTCTATGATTTATGTAGAGTAACGTGAGCATTAAGCACAGCTTTCGTCAAAGAAAAAAAAACCCCCACTTCTGTACCATTAGCGCCAGGTGGGGGAACGCGGGATGTACAGCTTCATACCGCTCAGTGCTGTTTACACCACATGTGCAGTATATGACTTGAGGCATGCATTGACGTTAGGTTTTTTTCTGCAGTGCACCAACATAGAATTCGCCGGAACTAGGCGCATGCCACTCAAATACTAAGTATGCGGATTCACTCGGTCAGAGTTACATCTCCTCCTGTTGGTGCGTGCATATATCCAAGCCCTCACCTAACCCTGTCACCGAGGCCATGACCACAGCTCGCTGAAAGTGTGGTTTCGTGTTGATATACGCCAGAATGCGCGCAGTGATCCAGCGAGTCAAGCGCGCATCGGTCACGGTCGAGTCGCAGGTTCTCAGCAGGATAGATCGAGGACTTGTTGTTCTCGTTGGCATATGTCCCGAGGATACAATCGAAGACTGCGAGCGGCTGTCGGCTAAGGTCGCCGGTCTGCGACTGTGGCCTACCGATGATGGCAGTGCTCAGTGGAAGCAAAGTGTTCGCGATATAGGTGGGAAGGTCCTTTGCGTTTCTCAGTTCACGTTGTACGCTAAAGTGACGAAAGGTACGAAGCCTGACTTCCACGGCGCGGCTGGCGGACAGCATGCCGTCGCTCTGTACGACAAGGTGCGTGAGCTGCTTGCCAAACAGATGCCAAATGGAGCGGCCGATGTTTGCGACGGCAAATTCGGTGCTATGATGGATGTGGAGCTTGTGAACGACGGCCCCGTCACTATTCAGTACGATACGCGAGCTAAATAGGTTGTGTAAGAGAACGTACAGGCCCCTCGCCTCGCAGGACGGCAACAGTTGAGCGGAAGGCTATGCACGTTGCAGGAACGATGTTAAGCAATAGATGCTGTCATTTTAATAGCACACATATTATATAGTAGCTCTAGCATTGTTTGTTGACACGCCGTGTACCATCACTTAATGGACCGAAGGGAGATAAAGGAACGCAACTGACGCATTCATGGAGGCAGCTGCTTGGAAACTCAAATTTAGGCTCAAAAATCATTGCAGAACTGCAGCTTAAAAGGTGCCTGTTTGCGACGGGAACACACACGTTGTCCCCGTAGCTTCTGGCCGTGCGCCACCGCCAGGCGGCATCGGCACACCGTGCACAGCGAAGCTCACATTTATTACTGCTGGGCCTTCGCCTCCTTCTGTGCCTCCTGATACTTGACCTTGAAGGCCGCGTCCACCCCACGCAGCGTCGAGACCTTCTCGTTCAACAGCTTGTTGACATCTACCAGGTTCTTGCTGAGGGTCTCGACCTTGGTGTTGAAGAAGGCAATCGCTTCGTCGGCCGACTTTTCCACAAAGTAGTTCGTGCCCACGTCGACAATGTAATTTGACTGCTCTGTCATTCGGCCCGGCACGTACAGAGACGCCGTCATCGGTACCATAACATCGGTCCCGCCAACCGATTTGGCACTCGCGGTGGTGATGCTCTGTGCACAGTCCATGAATTTAGCTTGCGCCTGGCGCAGCTTATCGAAACTATCACTCAAGTGATCAATCTCGGCTTCGAGCTGCTTGCGCAGCTCACCGAGCTGCTGCAGGGGCAGCATGCTCACGTCTACTGCCTCAGACATATTGTGGCCACTTCGGTGGTGCTGGTTCCTACTAAATCAGCCCAGCACTAGTGGATCTACTGGCGCCTTTTGGAGTGAGTGTTGGTGCTGGGTGGCCCAAGCTCACTATATGTCAGACTGAAAAATAAGCACCCATCACCACCACCACACCATAATAGAGGTAGGTCCGTGGTCAAGCGCAAGGAAACATAAAGTCTTCTAAATGGTTTCGATTGCGATTCCGTCAACGGTTATAGACTCGAGGTCTTGTAACTCGCTCCAGCAGGCGACGTTTGCACTATACCAGATTAGCCGAGCGTGCGCCTTATTCGCGGTTGACGAGATTGTCATTTACGACGTGCCGCGTAGTGACGAGACGTCTGTTAATAGCGGGGAGGCCGCGCCGCTTGCGCCCAAGAAAATCAAGCTCGATGGCTCGGAGCCTGAAGAAAAGCCCTCGGCTGCACCTAAGTCCAAACCTCAGGAGCTGATTTCCACAGCAAATATGCTACAGTATCTGGTGACTCCCGCACACCTTCGCAAACTCATTTTCAAACCAATTGGTGATCTCAGCGAATTCCGCTACGCAAGTAAGCTGCCGAAAATACCGGGGCTTCCTGACTCCAAGCGCATAATACAGGGCATTGCCATACCACGCGAGAAGAAGAAGCGGCTTCCGCGACAAAAAAAGCTATCTAAAAAGGACAAGCGGGACGCTAGGGAGACGCCCTACGTGAACGTTGGCTTTGACCGCGTGCTCAAGCTCAGAGATCAGACTGTGCCTGTAAACAGCCAGGTATTTGTGGACGTCTCGAAGGCGGCCACAGTCGAGTCGCCTGCGGCCAGCCGTGGCTACCGCGTGCGTGCTGTGACTAGCTTCAGCCAAGTGTTTACCGAAAGTGCTCTGCCTGATGGGTACTCTCAGACACTTTACATTCCGTGCCAGCATTACAAGTCGCAAAGCAGCCTGCCCCTCATCCAGGAAGTAAAGGCTGACTCCGCGCCACAGCAAGGTCTTCTGTTACTGTTTGGTCACTGGAACGAAGTACAGCGTGCTGTGAAGAATGACTCTGAGCTTGAAGTCGACGATGCTTCCGCTCTGTTCGACGGAATGTTACCCGGTCTTCAGAAAGCCAGGCTTGAGGACAGCGTTACTGTAACGCTTTCTCGCCTATAGTAGTAGTAGTAGTAGTACTAGTATTAGTGGTGGTAGTAATGTCGTGCCATTTATATGTTGGATGTTGCGATTTGGTTGATTCCTGCTATGTTTTGCTCATTGGATTTCGACTATATACCTATGTTGTGTGTGATGATCTGCCATTGGCAAGACACCTCAGAGAGTGCCGCGTAAAGCCTGGTCCTGCTCAATTGACTCAAACAAGGACTTGAAGTTCCCCGCACCAAATCCTTCGAAATTCTCGCGCTGGATGATTTCAATGAAGACAGTCGGCCGATCTACGAGCGGCTTCGTGAAAAGCTGCAGTAGGTAGCCCTTATCGTCAAAGTCGACGAGGATGTCGAGATCTTGCAAGATGCGCAGGTCTTCTTTGACGTTCACCTGGGAGGATGCCAGCCGCTGTGACAAGTTCTTGTAGTAAGTCGCCGGCGCACTAATGAACTCCACGCCGCGCTGTCGCAGGTTGGTGATCGTCTCAATGATGTTGTTCGTGCGCAGAGCAATGTGCTGAATGCCTGAGCCGTTATAGAATTCCACGAACTCCTCGATCTGGCTTTTCTTCCTGCCGCGTGCAGGCTCATTGATTGGCATTTTAATGATGTCGTTTGGTGAGGCCATCACAGTCGACCTCAAGGCGGAGAACTCCGTGCATACCTGCGTGTCATCAACCGACCAGAACCGATGAAAGCCAAGGGCCTTCTCGTAGAAGCGGCAAACCTCCTCCATTTGGTTCCAACCCTGGTTGCCAACACAATGATCTATGTTGAGAATGCCTGAGTCGCCCAGCAGCGTGTCCAGGTGGGGCTGGATCTTGGTCGTTGGCTCGAACCCAGGCATAAATCTAGACGCAGCGTACTGACTTCGGTCTACGAGAGTGTGTGTTGTGTCTCCGTGGGCAGCGATGGCTGCTAAGCTCACCTGCCCGAACTTGTCAGACATGACCAGCGGTTCAAGCACCGTGCCGGCCCCATTCGCAATGGCTGCGTCATATACAGCAGCTACATCGTCGACTGCGAACGCCACATCCCTAACGGCATCACCATGACTTGAAACATGGTTATGAATCTCGGCAACCAGCTCACGATTTTCAGAAACGCTTGCCGTAGCTCTTAGGGCACAAGTGAAGACCATGGTGACATCATTCTTGCGGACCACATGCGAGCAGATATCCTTAGATCCAGTCTCGAGACCACGGTATGCAATTTCCGCAAAGCCGAAGCGCGTGCAAAAGAAGCTTGCAACTTGCTTCGCGTTAGAGACATACCAGGTTACGTGGTCGTAGCCAGAGAACAGTCCGTCACGCCCCGTATAAGTGTCAATGATGGAAGAGGGTGCCATATCGTAATACTGAATCGATTATTATAACTTCGGAAAAATCTCGAGTAGGTCTTCGTTTATAGCTTCATTTGTGGCTGTGTCGGTATGCATTCCTCTGAAGGCGTCACACTCTAGAGCTGCAACCCCCACATTGCGACATTATCCCACATCGGTAACGCACCAGACCCGAGTAGCAGCGCACGCTCGGATTCCTCGCCATGCTTATGATGTATAGATCTAGTTGCCTATTTAAGGTGTGGTCTGCTCGGGGGTCGCACCAAGTGTGCGGGCACCAGGAATCACAGGAGAGAAGGTCGACCACTGGGAAAGCATAGAAATGAACGCTGTGGCCAGAGCGATCTCCTGGTCTAGCGATTTGTCTATGACAAGTTCCCAGTCAAACCTGTACTGGCGAAGCAGGCGCACGCGCGCTAGGCGTTGACGGGCCTCCTCATGGCCTCCACCAGGGTTCACAATCCGCTCCAAGTATTTAGAATTGTGAGTCCATTCGTAAGGGGCGCCGTCAGTGAGGTAGAACTTGCGATCAGGCAAGCCCGAATAAAGCCAGCGGCTGCGGCCGACGCGGCGGTAGTGAACCTCCGGGTGGCCAATGAAGAACACGTGTCGCGTGAACAATCCGACCACGAGCTTGGCTACCTGGCTGCGGTCTTTCTTATATATGGTCCACACCGTCGAAAAGCGGCTAGTACGCTCAATGGTGTAAACTTGCTCGCCTGTACCGAGAAACACATTGACAACAGTGTTCCTGTTGCCATTGTCACGACGCACATACAAAACCACGGGGTCATCTGTGAACTCGGAGTAGCTGATTCCGGGTTTTATACCCGAAAAGATCCCGCGAAGGCCCGTTAGAGTCCAGAGCGAAGAGGCTATGGGGTAGTAGTCGAGCGTTAGGGCCTCGGTAGCTTCCATTGGAGAATATGATCGCGAACGATTTTTTAAATTGCTGCTTTTCTCGAAGTTCGTGGCTATTATATACAGTTTCACCGAGCTGCGAGAGTGACCACTCGTTACAACCAAATGTGGTAACTTGCGCAGTTATACGACGGCTCAATGCCCTCATACAGGCAGTTATCGATGCATCGCAAGGTGTTTAACTAGAAACATACATGTGCGTGCGTGTCGTTTTGCTCGGTAGCCGCAGCATATTACTCGGAGCAATGTGGACACACTGTAGCTGCAGAGCCGTAAAAGCCTATAGTGCGCGGGGTGCATTTATTAATATTATCGTTTAAATGAGGAAAAAGCGATGACCTTTAGCCAGCTCCACCACACCGTTTTCTAATCCGTTGGGCAGCCACTTCAGCGAGGTCGCTGCAGCGGCACCTGCCTTTTGCCAGCGGCGCTAATAATAGCAGAGCATGCAGGGCATACGGACATGTCCTTACCCTAGCTACCACAAGGAATGCCAAGATTTCGGGGTAGGACGACGCTTATATTTAGAACAAGGGTAGAAAAGATATAACTATAGAGCACTTGACAATCAAAAGACCGTGACACTTTTTTTCTAGTCGTAGAGAACACACAACAC
This sequence comes from Entelexis sorbosivorans, assembly GCA_030555795.1. Taxonomy (NCBI): domain Eukaryota; kingdom Fungi; phylum Ascomycota; class Dipodascomycetes; order Dipodascales; family Trichomonascaceae; genus Entelexis; species Entelexis sorbosivorans. The sequence goes on along the minus strand of JANIVK010000004.1, from coordinate 86,662 downwards.
GGCAAGCACCTCGCTAGTGCTTTGAACCCGCCCGGCCCGCCTAAAATGCACATGACTAAGCCGAGGATCCCCGAACCCAGAATTCCTCGGGCTCATTAGTTGCTAAGCGAAGAAAACAAACAAACAGATCCTAACATCAGACCTTCGCTTTCGGTTCGCTCTTTTTGAATAGGAAAATGAAGCTCTTGACGATTGCTGCTGCCACCGTTCTTTCGAACCTCCCCGTTGCCGCCGCCGTGGGCGAGCTGGGACTTTCGCTGGGTGTGAAGCGGAACTCGGATGGCCAGTGCAAGGAGTCCTCGGACTACGAGAACGACTTTGATACTCTGAGCAAGTACACAGACACTGTCCGTGTTTACGCGGCTAGTGACTGCAACACGCTGCAGAACATTGCGCCTGCTCTCGAGGCCAAGAACTTCAAGCTCTACCTCGGCGTGTGGCCGAACGATGATGCGCACTTTGCCGCCGAGCAACAGGCGCTGAAGAGCTACCTGCCTACGATCTCCAAGGACTTGATCCGGGGTATCACTGTGGGCTCTGAGGCGCTTTACCGCAACGATATGAGCGCGCAGGATCTGGCGGGCAAGATCGGTACGATCAAGCAGCTCATTTCGGGCATCAACGACAAGAACGGCCAGTCGTACGGCTCGACTCAGGTCGGAACTGTCGACTCATGGGAGATCTGGGTTGACGGCGGTAACGCGCCGGCCATCCAGGCGTCTGACTTCGTCTTTGCCAACGCTTTCTCGTACTGGCAGGGTCAGACGATGCAGAACGCGAGCTACTCGTTCGTTGACGACATCATGCAGGCAATGGAGCACATTGAGAACATCAAGGGTGATGGCATTGACTTCTGGATTGGTGAGACCGGCTGGCCCACGCAGGGCGAGAACTTCGAGGCTGCCACGCCTAGCGTGCAGAACGCGGCGCAGTTCTGGCAGGAGGGCATCTGCGCCATCCGCGCTTGGGGCGTCAACACTTTCGTGTTTGAGGCCTTCGACGAGGACTGGAAGCCGGAATCGTCGGGCAATGCTGCTGTCGAGAAGCACTGGGGCATTCTTGACGGCTCTGGCACGGCAAAGTACGACCTCTCGTGCAAATTCTAAGCTGCGCTAAAACTCATGATACCCAACCCCGCCCCTCTACATAACCGATACCCATTGTTAGTTCGTTAGCAACTGAACTTTTCACATAACATAAGATTCTGTGCAAGGCTGAGAGTTCACGAGTTATTTTTGCTGCTTTCTATTGCGCATGAGGAACAAGTGATGACCCTTATATCGGCCAACAGGATGGCTGCTTCACTGAATTAACGTGAAGATCTCTAACTAGTTCTGTCGATATCTCTCTCATTTAGAAAAAAGATACACCCGTTTCCCAGTGACGCCGCGCAGTTACGGCACATCTACTTCCCGTTGGGTTTGCATAATCTTGTTTCTCCGCCGGAAGAAACCGTGCCGTGCAACCTCCGATTCTCCTTATCCAAACGCGGGGCGAATGGCATGTAGGGTTCAAAGTGATCGGCTGGCCACGTTAAGAATACATTCGATTCTAGTTTAATATTAGATGAGACCACCTCAGTGTTCTTCTCCATATCTTACAGTGATCTGCGGGGGCTTGAGCTAGGCTATTTTGACCGGCTCAAATTACCTCATTGGAATAAGCACTGGCCTACTACGCTAACCAATCTCTCGGCTGATCGCGGATGCTCGGCAACTTTGAATCCCTTCTGCTGAATAATATATCGCTGCTATCAAAAGGGTGCTAAGTCGTCTACGAGGGCTGTATTATCAGACAAGATTTGTAGCTAGAGTCTTATATGTGAAGCGTCTCTATATGCTGAAAATATTGTGCGAGTATTCTCTCTGAATTTCGCTATCCGGGACAGATCCTAGCCACTGGTGAATGCGCGCTTAACATTTGCCACCCTTATGTATGCTGAGAAAGCATCAAAATGCATCATACGGCGGGGCTAGGTTATGCGCATGAGGTATAGCCTGCACCCTAGACGGCGTGAGCCGGTGAAAAATACAGTGAATGGCAGACTCATTAACATGATTAGTGTCCTCTTAAAGGACTGTCTACGTCGTCATGGTGCTTGTTTGTACGATCTGCTCTGTTCCTCTGGAAGGAGGCGTCGATTGTGACAACCCTATTTATGTCGAGGCGCGAACCCCCAGGCTGCAGGGTCGCTGCAAGGCAGTGATGACAACAGTAGCAGAAAAAAGGGGAGGGCGAGCCGCATCGGTTCATACTAATATATGGGTAGGTAACCCGTGCAACCTGGGTTCGTGAGTCCTTTTTCAACGATGGAGAACGAGAAAAATGCTCTCACGTTGAAGGAGGAGGCCGGAGACAATTTCGTTGACACAAGCACGCGCTCGACAACGGAGGCGTCTCCAGCCGAGGCTGCTCCTTACGAAAAGAAGGGGAAGTGGGGCAGAAAAGGCAAAAAATCCAAAGCCAAAGATGCCGAAGAAAAGGTGACTCCACTTGAACTGAAGCTTCGCGAGCTTGATCCGGAGGAGGCGTCTGTGCTGCGTTCGCAGACGCAGGCGAAGATTCAGTCGGCTAACTTTTTCACCTTGTACAAGTTCGCTACGCCTTGGGACATATTTATGGTTGTGCTTGGCGTCTTCTTCGCTGCCGTTCATGGTGTTGCGCTGCCCATGTTTACGCTCGTTGTTGGCAGCCTCACGAACACGTACAACTCGTTTATCGCAGATGCGTCTCTGTCGCCGGGCGGGTTCCAACACAACGTCAATCACAACGCACTCTACTTTGTTTATATTGGCGTGGGAATCCTGGTGTCTGGCATCCTCGAGTCTTATATCCTCGTGCAAACTGGCGAGATCCAAGCAGGTCGCTACCGGAAAAACTATTTGAAGGCTGTCATTCGGCAGAACATCGCCTATTTTGACGCTGTTGGAAGCGGGCAAGTGACGACGCGAATCACCAATGACACGGCCAACATTCAGGAGGCTATCAGCGAGAAACTGGGCAATATCATCCAGGGCATCGCCACGTTCATAACGGCGCTTGTCATCTCGTTCACCCAGCAGTGGAAATTGGCCTGTATCCTGCTGAGTGTAGTGGCATTCAACTTCTTTAGTATGGCTATTGGCTCGCGGTTCATGCTCAAGTTCCAGGTGCTGTCCCAGAACATTTACACTGAGGGCAGCACTATTGCCGAGGAAGCGATTAGCTCGATTCGTAGCACGGTTGCCTTCGGCGCTCAGCAGCGAATGGCGGACAAATTCGACAGAATGTTGAAGACGGCCCTTGTGCCGGCTCAGAAGTCAGCATTCGCCCTCGGTATTATGCTTGCTTGCGTATGGGCGGGGCTGTTCTGGACTTACGCGCTTGCGTATTGGGAGGGATCGCGTCTTATCGCTAATGGCTCGGCTTCGATTGGACACGTTATCTGTGTGATCATTGCTATGATGATTGGCTCGTTCCAGTTGGGTAATGTCGCGCCCAACGTGCGGTCTGTGGCACAAGGAATCGCAGCATGCAAGACCATCAACGAGGCGATCAATCGCGTCCCCGTTATTGACTCTGAGGAGAACGATGGAGTCAAGCTCGAGAATGTCGAGGGCCATATTCAGCTAACGAATGTGCGCTTCCGGTACCCGAGCCGCCCTGACGTTCTGGTTTTGCCTGACTTTACTTTGGATATTCCTGCCGGGCAAACTGTTGCTCTGGTTGGTATGTCAGGTTCGGGCAAGTCTACAATAGTTGGTATTCTTGAGAGGTTCTACCTCCCGCTCAGTGGCTCTGTGACTCTGGACGGTGTTGAGATTACCGACCTCAACCTCCGGTGGTTGCGCCAGCAGATTGGCTACGTTCAACAGGAGCCGACGCTTTTTTCGGACACAATCTACGAGAACATTTCTTACGGACTCGTGGGCACGCAGTACGAGCACTCTAGCGAGGCGGAGAAACGCCAACTTGTTGAGCAGGCGTGCCGCGAAGCCAACGCTTACGACTTCATTCAGACGCTTACCGAAGGATTCGACACTAACGTGGGTGACCGCGGATTTTTGTTGAGCGGTGGACAGAAGCAGCGCATCGCCATTGCTCGTGCAATTGTCTCGAATCCCAAGATTCTGCTCCTCGATGAGGCCACGTCGGCTCTTGACACGAAGTCTGAGGGTATCGTGCAGGACGCTTTGGACCGGGCGAGTAAGAACCGTACAACGATCGTTATTGCGCACCGACTGTCTACTATCAAGGATGCGCACAAGATCGTGGTAATGAGCAAGGGTGAAATTTTGGAACAAGGGACTCACGCCGATCTGCTTCAATTGGGCGGTTACTACAAGCGTCTCGTCGATGCGCAGCAGGTTGCCGCTCTGGATACATCATCTGGCAGCGCCGGGTCGTCTAACCAGGGAAATGGTCTAGTGATTCAAGAAGACGCTGTCATTGCCGAAGAAAAGGGAGGCCAGCTCAAGTCTGACGCAACTAATGAGTCTCCCATGGAAGACGACATCCCTGGTGTGCGGAGGCCTAAGGACGGCAACATGTGGCGCTACATGAAGGTGTTGTGGGCGCTGAATCGCAAGGAGCAGTGGATGATCTTGACTGGAGCGTGCTTCATGATGCTTTTGGGGTACTGCTACCCATCCATGGGAATGGTCACTGGGCACGTAATTGGCGCTATTGTGGTTCCAAAGAGCATGTATCCGCACATGCGCCATGTTGTGAATGTTCTTACTGGATGGTTCTTCTTTATTGGTGCGTCAGCGTTTATTTTTACGTCGATTGGTATCGCGCTTATTACGATCACCTCGGCGCGGCTTGTCCGTGCAGTTCGTCTCGAGCTGTTCCGTCAGCTTTTGCGGCTCGACGTCGCATTCTTTGATCACTCCGACAACTCACCTGGTAGTTTGACCTCTATTTTGGCAAAGGAGGCCAAGGCCATTGAGGGCCTTGGTGGCGCTACAATGGGCCAGATTATGCAGTCGCTCACTACATTGATTGGTGGGATTGCAACCGGTATCCCCTTCAGCTGGAGGGTCGGTTTGGTTGCCTTGGCAACTGTGCCGGTCCTTCTTGGATGCGGATTCATGCGTGTGAAAGTGATGATGACTTTAGAAGAGCGCGGCCGTAAGGTTTACGAGGGCTCTGGTGCAATGGCCTCACAATACACGGCTGCTGTCCGTACCGTACAGTCGCTCACCCGAGAGGAAGGTGTTGCTGAACGCTATGCGGATGCCATCGACCACCAGATCTCAAGCTCGCGGCCGGCCGTCATGCGCTCGGCGATTCTTTACGGCTTGTCCCAGGGTCTTACGCCTTGGGTGATTGCACTGATTTTCTGGTGGGGCTCGACCTGCATGCGTAAACAGCAGGTTGGACTTCTGCAGTATTATGTTGTGTTCATGTGCATCGTCCTTGGTGCGCAGGCTGCGGGACAGATATTCAGCTATGCCCCCGATATGGGTAAGGCGCGCGAGGCGGCAGCCAATGTGTACCGGATTCTCACCGCGAAGCCCGTAATTGATACGTGGTCCGAAGATGGGATCGTTCCGGACCCCGACACGGTTGAGGGATGCGTCGAGTTCCGTGATGTGCACTTCCGTTACCCGACGCGGCCGCAGGTGCCCGTTTTGCAGGGCTTGAACCTTACTGTCAGGAAAGGTCAATACATTGCGCTTGTTGGACCTTCGGGGTGTGGCAAGTCGACTACCATTGGTCTTACTGAGCGGTTCTATAATGTGCAGAGCGGCGAAGTTTTGTTCGACGGCCGCAACGTGTCTGAGTACCAGTTGAATGCTCTGCGCTCGCACATCTCGCTTGTTCAGCAGGAGCCCATGTTGTATTCAGGGACCATCCGGGAGAACATCGTTTTGGGATGGCCTGGAGACGAAAGTGAGGTCACGGATGAGATGGTCTACAGCGTAGCGAAGAAGGCAAACATTCACGATTTCGTCATGTCGTTGCCTGATGGATACAACACAGTGTCCGGCTCGCGCGGTTCCTTGCTGAGTGGCGGACAAAAGCAGCGGATTGCGATTGCTCGTGCGCTAATTCGCAATCCGAAGGTGTTGCTACTAGACGAGGCGACATCTGCGCTCGATTCTGAATCTGAGAAGGTCGTGCAGACCGCATTGGACGAAGCTGCTAAGGGCCGCACGACGATTGCTGTGGCTCATCGCTTGTCTACAATTCAGAAGGCTGATATTATTTACGTCTTCGAGGGCGGTAAGATAGTTGAACAGGGAGACCACCAGACTCTCCTGAAGCTGAACGGTCGTTATGCAGAGCTCGTCAAGCTTCAATCTCTCGAGGGCTAGACAGAGCAAGTCTGCTTCACCTGAGACTATGCTGCTGCCACAATAATAATTTTCGAGTTATATAAATTAGCTCACTTAATGATACACTCAATTTATGGACACTAGCCTCTCTAGTTTGTTTCACCCGCATCTCAAGCACTGTCGCAGCGGCGGTCCCTTCCCCGGTGGAGCCTGTTTGCCGCCGAGAGAGCTTCAACCCTCCTTTAGGGCTTAAGGTGAGGAACAGTCACCCAAACGTATCGCGGTTGCCTGGAAAAGTCGCTGTTATGTAATCGGGTTCACCAGATGGCAGAGCTAGACAGTAATACCTGAAATTCACCCCATAGAGAGCCAATAATGTCGATTTCGAACATCTCCTACGATCTCATCTGGCAGGTTACCCGCGCCAACTCCAACTACCTCGTCAAGCGCACTGACGCTGGTGGTGTGCGCTTCTCTGCGGACCCGCTGAACGCGACTGGCGTGTACGACCAGAAGCACGCCAGCTTCGCGAACAGCCACGCTTACGGCGTCCAGAAGACGGCTGACGGCATTAAGCTGCTGTCCAAGGACAACTCCAACTGGAACAAGCCCAACAAGTCCGTGAAGGTGACCGATTTCGACCCCAACACTGCTGCGCGCGAGGGCAACGTCGAGGTCGAGGCTGCTACGCGCAAGGCTGGTGTTCTCAACGCTGTTTCCAAGGCCTAAGCACTAGTAAAATAAACCTTTTTTAATTTATATGTCATGCCGCAGGCCAGATTTACGTTTGTGAATTACAATTTTGCGAACGTTGTGTGCATAGGCGCACGCGATGTCGCCCGGAGAGTATAAGGTCAGTGAATTTGCGGCAACACCGCATGGCAGTAACGCAGCATTCCCTTTTTTGGCTCAAAGCGTCTAACTTGAATGCTGAGGTTCGTCCAATGGCAAACTCACATTTATTCTGACACCGCCAGCCCAGGAGAAGATGTCCGTAGAGCCGCAGCAACGAAGCGAAGCATACATGTATAAAAGTTGACCTATCTAAGAGCCGTGCACTTTTACGTACAGCAGTTCTAATCAGCTGCGCGCCCATTCTATCAAGACGGCTAGTACCCAACTTCAATTCTACAGCGCGCAGTAGCTGCTGGCGCCCGCTCGTGATAACCTTTCTTTGGAGCGTTTGACGACCTATGCTTCCCGTCTCGCGGTCTGACCAATTCAGCATTTGGCTTTGAAAATCCAGCAGCATTGAGAGACTACATAGGATGTGGCGGATGGAGCTCGCCTTTCGCGAAACTGGTGGTCTGGCGTGCCCTGCGGCTTCAATGCAAACGACAGACAACACCCACTTCCTAAACCCTGGTTATGGCTCGGGTCCCTACTCTTCTGCTCATATTCGACCATAACTAAGGACGAGCAAAACGTTCCTTTGTGAACCGCTGACTCCTGCATGTTGCAGACCTTGTCGCTTCAGACCTCATCTTCCACCTTCAGATATAGGTACCGCTTGGAAATTCTCGCAAAGAGCTCGCTGATAATCATCATATCGGCTTAATTGCGCTTTAGCGCTGGCTGCGTAGTCACAACGCCATGCCCAGCATTTTACCACCATTGAGTTTGGAATGCTGAAGTATTTCACTGCATCTCTAGTCACTGCTACTGTGCTAAGGAGTTCAGCATCGTTAGGGTCGTCACTATGAACCGTAAGGGCCTGCTCACCTGTGAATTCAGGCTACTTGGACTGAACAAGAACATTTTCTCCACGCCGCCTCACGCGTTTTCCGGCATTTGGCCTCGTAAACTTCACAGGCTTTACTTATACTGTGAAGACCTCATTGAATGCTCACAATAGCATTCTGCAAGCTCTTTTCGGCCAAATCCATGGCGATAAATAACGCATCGCGTCCGCGTCTCATAGCCATGTTAGTTAGTCATCGAGCGGAGCGATATAGTTCGCACGTCCATCGTCGTCGTCACGCAAAGATCCATTGGAAGAATACTAAATCTAAATAGCATCGGCCTGCCAATTTCTATGATGTCGATTGCGTGTCTAAATGGTGCTTGGGTATTCGCATACAAGTTTGCCGTCAGGCCAAGTGTCATAATAAGTCTTGGAATGCTGTGTGTAAGTAAGTCAGCAACAGCTCGCCGATCATACTCGTATTGACGCAACTAAGACATTTCATTAGCAGCGGGGACCAACCCCAGGTCAGATACGGTGAATGGCGGTTTTTTTGACTATCAAGAGGGGCAATGTCAACACTATCAACAAGAATCCTATGAAGATGCTACGATGCGGACCTTGCGACGTTTAGAGGCGCGATTCTGACGCTCGGGCGCCTTATCCGACATCGGCTGAAGCGCTATTGAAGTCCGTCGTTCGGGAGAAACCGGGATGAACCCCCACCCAAAAGCCGAGTATTTACCGCGAGGTTCGTGCGCTTGCCAGGCGCCGCGCACAATTACCCCACCCAAAGGGCAAGGGCAAAAGCCGAGCGGACGTTGTAGCTTAGGTCTTCAGCAATTACCAATCAGCAGTCGGTGATTCAGTGCCGTGAAGCAGTCGGTGCCAACCCTGTAGGCCTAAATAGGACCCGTATTTTACACCTTAGAACCATTACCATGCGTCACGCCTCCGCAATCGGCGCGAACAGTGCTTCCGGGCCCCTGCATTGACACGATCGCTCGCCCAATCCTCACCCAGCGCTCACGCAGCGCCTCGTGACGTCCTTACCCCACTTGATTAGCCGGCGACTGCAGCGCACGTCTGCGAATCTCCGTGCTGCCAAATACATATATAAGTTCGGCCTCCCCCACCCCCGGGTGAACCCATCAGCCTTTGAAACCCAAGGTAGCAAACATCAAACAACAGATTCAAACATGGTCAAAGCAGTAGTAGCCGGTGCCGCTGGTGGAATTGGCCAGCCCCTTTCCCTTCTTCTGAAGCTCTCGCCACTTATTGACGACCTGGCGCTCTACGATGTGGTAAACAGCCCAGGCGTGGCAGCAGACCTGTCGCACGTCTCAACGGCCGGTTCCGTTGAGGGATTCCTGCCCGACAACGAGGGCCTGAAGAAGGCGCTGAGCGGTGCAGACATCGTTGTGATTCCGGCCGGCGTTCCGCGCAAGCCGGGTATGACGCGCGACGATCTCTTCAAAATCAACGCCGGCATTGTGGCCGGCATTGCCGAGGGCATCGCTCAGAATGCTCCTAAGGCGTTTGTGCTCATCATTTCGAACCCCGTGAACTCGACTGTTCCTGTCGCCGTGGAGGTGCTGAAGAAGCACAACGTTTTTGACGCGCGTCGTGTGTTCGGCGTAACGACGCTCGACAGTGTGCGGGCTGAGACGTTTATCGGTGGCCTCACAAACACGAAGCCGGCCGACGTGGCTATCCCCGTCATTGGTGGCCACAGCGGTACGACGATTGTGCCGCTGCTGTCGCAGGCTAAGCCTGCGGCGACGGCCAAACTCGATGAGGAGACGAAGAAGGCTCTGATTCACCGCATCCAGTTCGGTGGCGACGAGGTCGTACAGGCTAAGGCGGGCACGGGTTCGGCGACGCTGTCGATGGCCTACGCAGGATACCGGTTTGCCGAGACGGTTCTGCAAGGCGCGAAGGGTCAGAAGACCTCCGCAGCAGCCTATGTGTACCTGCCTGGCATCTCGGGTGGCGAGGCCATCCAAAAGGAGGTCGGAGTCGACTTCTTTGCTGTCCCGGTGCATTTCGGTCCGCAAGGCGCCGAGTCGGTCGACAACGTACTATCCGGCCTCCCTGCCGCCGAGAAGGAACTTGTGGCCACGGCTGTTGATGGCCTGAAGGGCAACATCCAGAAGGGCCTCGAGTTCGCGGCCGCTCCCTCAGCAAGGTAAGTAGCCGCTGCTGCGTTAGCACGGACTGCTCCGTTTCTTTTTACGACAGGATAGAGTACTAATGCCAAAGACTTTAACGATGCTGATCATTTGCGCCCGTGATCCTAACAGGCGCAGGGCCCGGCCGGCACAGCACGCAGGCCTTTTGCCACGTAGGAGCGCAGTTGCGTGCAATCGCGTGAACCTGCGTGCTTAAGCTCCATAGGTATGAGTGCCTCTATACGTCATGTCACCACGTACTCGCCAAACCGTACTCGCCAAAGTCTGGTTCCGGCTTGAGAAGGCAACGCCTTCACTGGGCGAGTGTCACTAACGCTGTTTACGAGGTTTCCAATTGTTCAGTTCTGCAAGATGCAACTCGAATTGCTCTCTTTCCTTTGTGCGTCTACATAATAAATAGTTATGCTGCGCCTGTTGTTGAAACTGTCGAGCTACCGTCTGCGCTGCACGAACGCCGATGCAGCGTCGCCTCGACTAATTGCTAACACGCATCAATGCATTTCGGCCTGCGTGGTGCCTAATCTCGAGGCTATGGCGTGCCGCGCCCGTGTGTAATGGTGCATGACAGCGCGCGCACGACTAATGAATTCCAGCTGGCGTATGTGCGCCCTAACCACGCGAAATGATATGTGATCTCGGGGCGCCGAGTGTGCGTGTTCAGGGGCTGCGCCGTATCATCGTCTACTAGCAGTGGTATGCCACTGCGCTGAGCATCGAGGATACGCCGTACGCTTCCTGCGTGAAACCCAGTCTGCTGCAGACGTGTAGCCGCCGAATTAATGGCCGCAACGCTCTGGCCGCCAATGCGCGAGAACTGTCAGGTGATATGCAGCTGGTGCTTGACAAATGCGCTGATTGTGGATAGTCGGCGCTCCGACAGTCTGCCGCGCCGTTGGTGCATGTGATTTGGCGTTGTTTACGGCGCTGAAACGTATATATAGGGCGACTTGAACCGTAGAAGCTACTTCGAAATCACCTCCAAACTAGCCACGAAATGTCCTCTGCATCCTCATTCGTCAAGTAGCTCTCGCAGCGCCGCACTATCTACGCTCTTGGCAAGGATAACTTCCCCATCAAGGAGGAAGAGGTTGTGAAGCTGGTTGAGGACGTGCTGGCCGTCACGCCGTCTAGCTTCAACAGCCAGACGAACCGTGCGGTTGTCATCTTTGGCAAGCACCACGACAAGCTGTGGAACGACTTCACGTACAACGCGCTGAAGGCCATCGTTCCCACTGAGCAGTGGCCCGCTTCGGAGCAGCGCCTCGCTGGCTTCGCTTCTGGCTACGGCACGGTCCTTTTCTTCCAGGACACGGACACCATCAAGGAGTTCGAGAAGAACTTCGCGCTCTACGCGGCCAACTTCGTTCCTTGGGCGGAGCAGAGCTCGGGCTCGGCCCAGATCAACGTCTGGACGGGTCTTTCGCTCCTCGGCGCCGGCGCGAACCTGCAGCACTACAACCAGCTCATTGAGAAGCAGGTCTCTGAGGAGTTCAAGATTCCTGCTAACTGGAAGCTGAGTGCGCAGCTCGTGTTCGGCTCGAAGCAGGGTGCTCCCGGTGAGAAGACCACTCTTCCTGCGAAGGAGACTGTCAAGGTCTTTCAGTAAACGTAACAGGATTCTTAGCAGTAGTAGAATGTGAGATGTTGTTGCACTCAAGTTAAGTTAAGTTGTTTTGTTTTTGTGGAGTAAGGAGAATAAAGAATAACTCTCGTGCAAAAAATCCCACGTATGATGATGACAGGACGAGAATTATTTACGTCTTTCACTACAGTCGTCCTGCGTGTTCATTCCCTACAATCATTTGTGCATATCTAGGGTGTATAGTTTGCCAGAAGAAGTACCACCGAGCTGCGCGCCTGAATGAAACGACTGCTAGGTGGCTAGTCAGTTCCGGCAAAAAGAGGGCCATCTACGGCTCTCGCGGTTCGGTGCAGACCAAAGCGCTTTGCTACAAATGCCGATGCAGTAGGCCCGTTCGTGGAGTTCTCCAGCCTCAGCTGAAAACAGAAGTTCGCAGCAGTAAACGGCCCGTAGAGTAGTATCAGCTGCCTACTGTCCCACGGCACCATGGGCATATTACTCCACTCATATATTCATTTTCACACTTTGTGACCGCTCGGCTTTGCATCGTCATGCGAAGTAAGAAAAAGGGCACTGTGATTCCTAGTAAGTTCCTATTGTGACTGTAGGGTTATGCTGGCGGTAGTTGTTAGCAACACTTTTCTGATGGTACTAGCCACTTTAAACGCTACGAAAAGATTGTCATAAAACTGCTGCTGTACACGCCATTTGCGCAACCTGCTTGCAGCGGACTGACTGGTGTATTGTGCGGGAGGGTACACGAAAGCTATCATACTCTTCATAACACTATGCCCAGACAAACGTGGGTAAATAATCAATGTCGGTAGTCCTCGGACGGGTGCAATTCACACTAGCTCTTCCTCATGAATCGAGTATCGTTTGCGATTGCTGGCTTGGCACTCAGTATGCTTGCTACAAAGTCCGCGGTTACGAGCGGGGTCGATCTAAATTAGCAATCTACTAAAGAAATTGGATGGTGGTTTGTGCGGCTGCTGCTTAATTTGGGTGAAAGCGGCTCATGCTTGACCGTGCATTTGATTGCTTCGCGCTGACAGTGCGGCTTCCCCACAGCCCTGCGGTTAGGTCTTGCGCACATGACGACAGGGTGTGTGTGGCTGATCGACGAGTATAAATTGCCTACCTTCATAACCAGCAACCGTCACCCTGTCATCAACTCGAGTGTCCTCGTCTAACCATGTTTATTTGCATTCCCATTCCGCTTGACCCCATTTTCGCCCTCTTCGCATGGCTCTTTACTTGCTGTGGCCTCTGCCGCTAAGCACGCCTGACATTGGACAATTAGACTAGACGACGAGCCGCGATCTGGAGGTCCCGGCGCAAGCCAATCGTGCCTGAGACGCCAGGGTCGTACGTCGCGTGCATGAGCTTTGTTTCCTTTGTTCCCTGCCGGCAGTAGGGGGCCTTGCGTTAATGGCAGTATCGTGCAGCATCGGGCGCCAGCGTCAGCAGGCTGCGCGCGGGGAGAGACAACAATTACATCTCTTGACGCGTTCGAGTCTTCATTACGCGAGGCGGGCAGCGGGGTTCGTGGCTGATGAAACGTTCTGCGCACGATGAATACGAGTCGGACGCAGGCGACGTGACCTATATCGCCGATGGAAATGTGACGTGGGACGGCCGCACGACGGAGAAGCGGCAGCGGTCCGTGGAGCTGCCGACGCTTGTCGGGCCGTTTACATTTGCGCCTGACGGCTCGGGGCTGCAGCAGGCAGTGGTCCCCCTGCACGAGTCCAACATGCCCGGTGTATATCGTGTGCAGGCGCGGGCAATGGCGCCTGTGCGTCTGTGGATTCCGCAGCGCGGGCCAGGCGTGCCGCTGGAGACGGATTCACGCGCGTTGCTCGGAGCCATCCAGCACGAATGTATATTCCTGTTTGATACTAGGCAGTCCGAATCAGAGGCGCGTCTGCAGGACGTGCTGAAGCTCGACTGGCTACTGAGCGCACCGGCAGTGCATCGGTACGCGGCCATTGTTAGCAAACACCCGCCACGCTCTACCACGGATGTGCCGTTGCCGTACATACAAGACCCCTCAGGAGCAATCATGGCCGAGTGCCACGTGTACGACTACCTCGGGCCAAGTGCAGTGTGTATCCGCGACGGCGAGCTGCTGGGCACGATGATGTTACAGCGCTCGACGGACGACGTGCTGCAGACGTTGCGATATTGGGAATAGTGGCGGGCCGGTTCTGTCTCAGTTTCTTTATTATATATATAGCCTTGATGTAGTTTTACCCGTATGTTTAAACGAAATGCACGTTGCGTTCTCACGTTGTGCGATTGAAGTTTTGGTTGAATCGTGTACCTCGCGGCGTCTCAATCCAACTCCTTCTAGCTGCTGTTTCCGCCGCCGCCGCCGCTGCCGCCGCCGCTGCTGCTGCTGCTGCTGCTGCTGCTGCTGCCACCGCCGCGGTTCTTCACGTCTATAAAGTGAGGAGGGCTCTTAGTCGCGAAGCAGGGTTTAGTCAAGCTGGGCAGGTCTCGCGCAGTTTTTCTTCTTCAGTTGTGAGGCTGATCCGTTCATCTAGGCGCGGGCACTTTCTGCGTTTTGCAGGAGGCGCTTGGGCCGGATCTGGGCAAGCACATGTTCTATGGCACTATTGCTTGCCCGGGCGGCGCTCGGTCCTAGATTGATCTGTCCAATCTTAATCCCCGGAGCCTTGATTGTCGTAAGGCCCTGGTTTCAATGCGGACCACACTCGCATACTCGCGCGAAGCACTGCATTCGTGTCTTTTTGTGTAGCCTTGTAAGATTTTGTATATTCAACCGGTGCCGGTCTTGCGCGAATAGAATATAGCAGCTAGATTCGTGAGAGGTTCTAAAGTACTCGGAGCTTTTTATTTTTTCTTCTAGTTATGACGTCTGCGTCTTAGGTTAGACCGTGCTCGTGCGTTTTTGCACGCTTTGGATAGACTTGAACACGAGGAATGCTACAAACGCGGCCCCGCCCACAAGCGTGGCCTTCTGTTGCGTGTCGAGGATGCTGAGAAGCGGATAGGGGTAGAAGCCGTTAATGCGGTTCGCGTGCTCGGCCCATGCCCAGTACGCGCCAGCAATTGAGACAAACAGTGCGAGCGGGGCGACGAGACCCGAGCGCCATTTGCGCTGCGCAAACAGAGTAGCCGACAGAAACTCGAGAATGGCAGGATAAAGGTGGCACTTGCGGTCGAGCTGCGGGTCGATCTTGAGCCCGAACCTAGGGTCTTTTACGAGATCGTTGTTGTAGAACTTCAACGGCCAATAAAGAACGGCGACAACGACCTCGAGTGGCGCCGTGACCATAAGAATCCAGCTCTGCAGAGCGTTCAGCGACCTCAGACGCGTCAGATGAGAAAATACAGCGACTAGCTGGTGCACAAGGGACAGAGCAAGCGAAAGAATGGTGAGGAACTGCAGGTGGCCGCCGTAGGACGTCGCGACAATGGACGACCGGTCACGAACATAGACCTCGTGAAGCGCAGTGGCGTACGTCCACACAGCAGCGCCAGAAATGATCAAAGAGCCAAGCATTGAGGTGACAGCGCGAACAGTCCTTGTGAGAGCTGGTGGGGGGGGTGCTTCCGCCGTGCGCCGGGTGGCATATTAGTAACGCGCGCCCAGCCGATGGCCTCTAACCGTTGCGCCTCATGCCTTGTGGTGGCATTATGGTGCCCTGGCAGATCGAGACCTGTCAATAAAGGCAGATCGGCAGTCATGCAGCAGGCTGGATTGACTTTTTCATGGACTACGTTCCATAGGGCGTCCTCTATACTTCACAGCACGGGGGGTCCCCTCCCGTCCGGTCCCCTCTCGTCCGTGCTCAGTTACCGTACGTACATAGGTGCGCCTAGCCAGACCAAAGTAAGTAGTAGCCTGAAATCTAGCTGTGATTATCGTTTTTCTCGTCAGGAGCGTGCTCATGATCAGCACGATCTTAATGTGCGGCGCAATGCGGCCCGGCGCCGTCAGCTGCGGCCCGAACGGCAGAACAACCGATCAGTCTCGAGATTTCTTGCCCCCTCGTTTCGGCGTATACTCGGTGGGGTGCAGCCGTCTGATGTGCTGCTGTTTGTGTGTGGCGGCCTTGGGGCCCTTGAAGTCGCGGCCGCAGATCTGGCAAACCTCAATGCGGTACTCGGAGCCTTGAGGCTGTGGGCTCTCAGTTGGCGAGCCGGGGTTCCCGCCTGGCGTAGATGCGCGCGACAGAGACGACAACGACGGGCCGTCGAGTGAGCTTATGGGCGGCATGCCTGGCGGGCCCGCAGGCATCGCCTGCGGCATCGATTGCATGGGCCCACCCTGCACCATGCGTTGAGGCATCCCCTGGTGCATGCCGTGCGCCGAGAGACCCTGCGGTGGCATGCCGTGCGGCATACCGTGCGGCACCATGCCGTGAGGCGGAAGGCCCTGCGGGGTCATGGACATGCCCGGCGTGAACCCAGGTGAGGCGCTCTTCGAGGGAGGCAGGCTTCCGGGGCCTCCTCGTATGTTCGGCGACGCTGTGACGCGGTGCAGGCCCGGTGGTGGCGCGCCGAACCCTGGCGAGGGGCCACGCGTCTGCGGCGAGGGAGGTATGGACGGGGTGCCTCGGGGCCCCGTGTTGGTTGCTCCAAGGTTATGTGCGACCGAGATGGTTGGCCGAGTGCCGCCGATTGTGTGAGGCGGCATCTGCTGCGGGAGCTGGCCCGTACTGGCGAGCTGGTTGATGGCCACGCGCTGCTGCTCCTCGTACGAGATGGCGCCCGTAGGGGTGGTCATGCCCGTTACAGGGATGTGCGACAGGTAAATATGCTGCGGCGGCGGCACCTTGCCGAGGGTCGGCGGAGGTATACTCGTAGGCACGGGCCCGGAGCTATTCATATGCGCGTAGGTCGGCAGCGGCTGCGGCTTTGCCGTCGGCTTGAAGGGGATCCCTTCCACGGCATCAATGGCGTCACAGATTGCCAGCAGTCCGATGCTGTCGTAGTACGACGGGGCCGCAGGCATTTCAGACCAGTACAGAGTGGTTGATTGCAACCTGAAATTCGCGGTTTTCTGCTCTTGATCTTCTCCGTATGCATCCCGTTGGGAGTTTTATGCAGCATATGCATGTTAAGGGTTGATCGAGCTGGGCGCGTGGGGCAGCCCGGCCACACGCCTACGCGGCCATTGGTCAACGCGGCTCAACGTGTATATGGAGAATCGCACCTGTGTCACCAATGCATTGAATTCACTGCGCTCAGGGTGGCTCGATGCGCATAGTAGTTGCGTACTTCATCGTCGGCTAGGGCCCGTTGCGCGCTTGCGTGATGGGCGTGGCTACGCTGTTATGTATTCTACTGGCTTTGCGTAATAAATATAGTATCCAGTTAACAAGAAGGACTGAATATATATATATATAGGTTTAGTTACGGAATCGTAGGAGGCAACTTCCTCATAGTTGCGTTGTGAGCCTTATTTAACACACACAGTTCCAAACCGCTAGAGGCACAACCTCTACGCGCTTTATAGCGTAACGCATCGGTATGCTATGTACTGCAACATCTAGGCAAAGCCACAGTAACGCTTGTCGAAGCCGAGGGCAATGAGCAGTAAATAAACCCAAGCCAAAATCTTACATAACTGCAGTATCTATATAAAAGATTCTTCTGGAAGGCAGTCAGAAATCAGCACACTGGCTTAGTCGGTTGGAGTCTTAGCTCAGTGGCAGAGCGTGAGATTGCAAATCTCAAGGTCCCGGGTTCAATCCCCGGAGGCTCCTCATGAAAAATCATCCCCGAGACAACTCGGGCCTCCTTTTTTGCTCTTTTTAGGCCCGTTGAGCTTAAATTCGACGTGTGCAAAATTAAAGTCCGTGGTTAAGATAGGAATGCGGTGGCAAGAGACCAGGATACATAGACAAAATAGGAAAGGACTGGATGCTGTCTTATCGGAGCGTGCTCGTCGGCTCGCACGCTCGGCGCCTCCACTTCTAGGCCCCGCAGATCTTGCCAATGCGAGCAGCAACTCTATTCAGCCTGTATTAGGTATAAGTTTATTATAAGCGATCTCACTGCCCGTTACAGCGCAGCAAAGATGGAACGCTAAAACGCGGGGAAGACGTTCCCCGGAAAAATTTGGTGCAATAAATTTAGAGTTATCCTCGTTTTATCTAAAATGTCTCTTGGGGCTCACTGTCGTTGTTGCAGCTGGCCGTAAGGGCACACCGGCTTTTATTGCCAAACTTGACACGCACGCGCTGTCGCCTGCGCTCCGTGATACGCTCACCACGCGTCGCTTCAGGTGATTCGAGTGACACGTCTTCGCCTGCTGGACGTCCACAAACACATCATCCGACACGGAAAATGCCTGGCGTTCGGTTCCTGGACCTTGTAAGTCCCTTTGCGCCGTATCTGCCTGCGGTCGCTGCACCGCAGCGCAAGATCGCCTTCAACCAGCGCATGCTCTGGACGGCTGTCGTGCTGCTTATTTTCCTTGTCATGGGTGAAATTCCGCTGTACGGCGTCGTGAGCTCGGACTCGGCGGACCCCATCATGTGGCTGCGTATGATGCTGGCGTCAAACCGAGGCACACTTATGGAGCTCGGTATCACACCCATTGTCTCGAGCGGTATGGTTCTACAGCTCCTGCTGGCCAGCGGACTTGTGGAGGTGAACTCGGACGACGCGCGGGACCGCGAGCTGCTGCAGAGCGCCCAGAAGTTCCTAGCCGTTATCCTGTCCTTCGGCCAGGCCACCGTGTATGTCCTCACGGGCATGTACGGTGTTCCGGCCAGCCTTGGCACTGGTGTGTGCCTGCTGCTTATTCTGCAGCTCGTGTTTGCGGCGCTCATTGTGATCATGCTTGATGAGCTTCTGCAGAAGGGATACGGCCTTGGCTCGGGCACGTCTCTCTTTGTGGCCACGAACACCTGCGAGCAGGTCGTTTGGAAGTGCTTCTCGCCTAATACTGTGACGGGCGCGCGCGGCCCTGAGTTCGAGGGCGCCGTGCTTGCCCTCGTGCACCTCGTTGCAACGCGCCGCTCGAAGAAGCAGGCCCTCATCGAGGCGTTCACTCGCACGAACCTGCCCAACATGTCGCAGGTGTTTGTCACGCTGGGTCTGTTTGTTGTGGTTGTGTACATGCAGAGTCTTAAGGTAGACTTGCCTCTGCGCAGCGCGAAGGCGCGCGGAACGGTGGGCTCTTTCCCGATCCGCTTGTTCTACACCTCGAACATGCCCATCATGCTGCAGAGCGCGCTCGTGCAGAACATCGTGATGATCTCGCAGCTCCTGTTCTCCTGGTACCCGTCCTCGCTGTTCACGCGAGTGCTCGGTACGTGGGAGGCCAGCCGCACGGGCTCGGGCCAGCTGCACGCGAACGGCGGCGCTGCCTACTACATCCAGCCGCCGCAGTCGTGGCACGAGCTGCGCGGCGACCCCGTGAAGGCGATTGTTTACGTCGCGTTCGTGCTCGTCGTTTGCGCTACTTTCTCCAAGCTTTGGCTTGAGATCAGCGGCACGGGCCCGCGCGAGGTCGCAAAGCAGCTGCGCGACCAGGAGCTCACTGTGCTGGGATCCGACTCGCCCTCGGCTTACCGTGTGCTCAAGCGCATCATCCCTACAGCCGCCTCGCTTGGCGGTGCCGCCATCGGCTTGCTCTCCGTGACGTCGGACTTGCTGGGAGCTCTTGGCTCTGGCACGGGCATCCTGCTCGCCGTGACGACCATCTACGGATACCTGGAGGCTGCTGCCAAGGAAATGGGAACCCCTCTGTTTTAAGAATGGACACGAGGCGAGGGTTGTAGCGAACTAGCGGCCTATATTCGTTCTTGTTGCTGTATATACAGCAGTCAACAAAAAAACCAAACTAGTCGAAAGGGCCGCGAGACTGTAGCAAGTAGTACATGACGTAGATGTACAGACTCGACGCGCGTGAAGCAAGCTTGACTGCTTAAACAAGCTCCAAGTTAAGAAAAGCGCTATAGGTGCCGTGGGGCCTCGTGAGCTGCGCCAAGCTCCTCTGTTGCCAGGACAGCATGTCTAAAATTCCGCCTGCGCCGGTTCACGGACCAACTCGAGACTGCTACGCCTAAACTGCATGTTCGTAAAAATTGTTATTGTGAGTACTAAATGGACCGGGGACTTTTTAATGCAGTAGGGTCGCGAACACTGGCCCCCTGCATGCACACTTGTTTACTCTGCGGCCGGAACGACGCGCCCGAGCGCGCGCCCTGACTCAGCATACCCGAAGGACCACACGGGTAGAGTCTAAAAACCCCGTTGAAGCTGAGATCCCCTCCCGATTACCCAGATTTCTCATGGCGACGACGCGCAGACAGGCCCGGGAAGGCACGCAGCCGGCGGCTGAGGCAGCGACCGAGAAGGAAGCCAAGCAGCCGCAGCTGCGGAGCAAGTCCGTTGACATTACCGTCTATGATGGCGAGCGGGAGTTCGGGTACTGGCAGGGAAACCTCGCGATGATGATTGGATTCCCACTTCTCATGTTCTACATGTACGTGTGCTGCCGCTATAATGACAGCCAGCTCATGCGGCCTGTGGCTGGGGAAAGCTTCTGCGCGTTCGTGAAGCGCTTAGCCGGCTTGGTGCGCGAGTCGTGCTACCCGACGCGGACTGCGTGGGCGATTGAGGGCGGATACTTCGTGTTCCAGCTTATTCTTGCCCTGTGGCTGCCTGGCGGCCTCTGGACGGAGGGTGTCTTTGTGCCGCACCTGAACAAGCACTTGAAGTACTATTGCAATGCGTACCAGGCGCTGTACGCGTCGATTGCGCTCGCGCTGGGCCTGCACTTCAGCGGTGTGTTTTACCTCCCCACGATTTTGGACCGCTTTGGCGAGATCATGAGTGTCTCGATCATCATTGGCTACGCCTTCTCCGTCTTCATTTACGTGCAGTCGTTGTATCAAGGCACCACGGTTCGCATGTCCGGAAACTTGATTCACGACTTTTTCATGGGCGGCCCGCTCTACCCTCGTCTCGGAAAGGTGGACTACAAGCTGTTTTTCGAGGTTCGCTTGCCCTGGTTCACTCTCATCTTCTTGTCCCTCGCGCTCTGTCTCTTCCAGTACGACAAGTACGGCTACGTCACGAGCCAGGCTCTGTTTGTGTTCTACGGCACTTGGCTTTACGGTAATGCCTGCGCGAAGGGCGAGCACCTCATCGTCCCGTCCTGGGACCTGTTCTACGAGAAGTTTGGCTTCATGCTCATCTTCTGGAACATCAGCGGTGTTCCCTTCACGTACTGCTACAACACGCTGTACCTGTACACGCACGAGCCGCAGGACTACGAGCTGTCCACGAAGTATAAGGCGTTCCTGTGGGTGCTCCTGACGACCGCGTACTACTTCTTTGACACGGGCAATGGCCAGAAGAACTCGTTCCGTTTGCAGATGCAGGGAAAACTTTATCCGCGCAAGGCGTTCCCCGTGCTTCCCTATACGGTGGTCGAGAACCCCAGCTACATCAAGACGAAGTACGGCTCGCTGCTGCTCACGGACGGCTGGTTCAAGTACGCGCGCAAGGCGCACTACACGGCCGACTTTATTCAGAACCTGTGCTGGGCTCTGATCACTGGCTTCAACTCACCGCTGCCCTACTTCTACCCGGTGTTTTTCTTCGTCATGATCCTGCACCGTACGCGTCGCGATTTCGACAAGATGGAGAAGAAGTATGGCGAGGACTGGCACGAGTACAAGCGCCGCTGCCCCTACGTGTACTTTCCGTACATCTTCTGAGCGCCGCAACGGCCACAAAAAAGGACGTTATATTGGAATCACACGCGACTCGCGGACGTAGCGAGCGCTGCTGTAGTTTTTATGTACAAAGTCATTCCTACACATATGCATTTAAAAGCAGGCGTCTTAGCATCAGTTCTTCCGCCGCTTTTTCGAGCGCTTGCCGCTGTCGCGGCTGTCATTATCCAAAAAGTTCCAGTCTTCGCCAAAAAAGGACTTTGTCGTCGCTTCCTGCTGCCGCTTGAACGCATCCTTGCGCGCCTGCTTGCTCGACACATCCGAGATACGCGTGAAGTTCGACTCCTCGTACTCCTGGATTTCCTTGTCCTTCCGACGGTCGCGCGCAGTGCGCTGGCCACCGCGGCCACCGTCCATGATCTGGCTGCCAATCGAGGCTTCGGCAATCGGGGCGTCCCCGGTCTCGCGGATGTATTCCTCCATGGCATAGTCGCGCCGTCGTGGCGCAGCACGCTTCTTCTCCTTCTCGAAGGATGGCGCAGTGGCCGAAATTTTAGGAGCAACGTACTTCTTGCGGTCGTCGTCGCTCTCGTCGCTATCCTGCGCCTTGTGCGACCGCGAGCGCAAGTTCGCAACATTGGGCCGGAACGCTGTAGGATCGACATCG
Organism: Entelexis sorbosivorans; assembly: GCA_030555795.1. Taxonomy (NCBI): domain Eukaryota; kingdom Fungi; phylum Ascomycota; class Dipodascomycetes; order Dipodascales; family Trichomonascaceae; genus Entelexis; species Entelexis sorbosivorans. The sequence continues at coordinate 64,603 of JANIVK010000004.1, read as the reverse complement.
GAGTCGGAGTCTTGCTCATCACCAACGGCGTCGTTCTGCGCCTCGGCCTCCCTCTTCTCGGCCTGTTCAACAGACTTCCGGTAGGCCCTCAGCGCCTTGTCCACTTGATACGAGATCTTGGCTTCCAGGCCCTTGATACCCTTCTCCAGGGTGACGCGCTGCTCAATGGAGCGTCGCCTAGCCGCCTTGAACAAGTCCTCGTTCTGCTCGAGCTGCGCGGCGGCTACGAGCAGCAGATTATTGATGTATGAGAGTAGGGCATCGTTCTTCAGCGCCAGCAGCGAGATTCCGTTCTCAGAATTCTCAATTAGCGTATCATCAACGAGGCTTCCCGAACGCATTGACTCGCATAGCGACTCAACAACGGGCTTGATGGAGTCCATAGTCGCCGGAGTCGAAGACGCAGAGCTCATAGCCGAAAATGTTCTTGTCCAGTTTAGCCGTATCCCGCAAATTTTTTTTTTTTTCTCCTCCTAGGATTCTTCTTCTTTCAAAGCTCATCATCGCCGGGCTAGGACAAGGAACCCTGGCCCTGCACCCGCTCCCGCCTGGTCCCAGCCCCAAAGGCATAGAGATACACAAATATATTTTTACCAATTTTTCTCGGCCCAGTAGACCTGTCCAATGCCTCAGAACGAATACATTGAGGACCATATCAAAAAGTATGGCCGCCGCCTTGATTACGAGGACCGACGGCGCAAGCGTGAAGCGCGTGAGGGCCACCGAATCGCCAAGGATGCGCAGAACCTGCGCGGCCACCGCGCGAAGATGTTCGCGAAGAAGCGCTATGCTGAGAAGGCCGAGATGAAGAAGAAGATCAGGCAGCACGAGCAGTCCAAGGTCAAGGGTGATGGAGAGCCCGCGCCGAGCAGCGAGGCGCTGCCCGCGTACCTGCTTGACCGTCAGACGCCGAACACTGCAAAGGCGCTGTCGTCGAGCATCAAGCAGAAGCGACTGGAGAAGGCCGACAAGTTCAGCGTGCCGCTGCCCAAGGTGCGCGGCATTGCGGAGGACGAGATGTTTAAGGCACTGAAGACAGGCAAGCGTGAGAACAAGAGCTGGAAGCGCATGATCACAAAGCACACGTTTGTGGGCGACGGATTCACGCGACGACCCGTGAAGACGGAGCGCATTATCCGCCCCTCTGCATTGCGACAAAAGAAGGCCAATGTCACGCATCCAGAGCTCGGGGTTACTGTGTCGCTGCCCATTCTGTCGGTGAAGAAGAACCCTCAGAGCCCGATGTACACGCAACTTGGAGTGCTGACTCGAGGCACCATCATTGAAGTGAACGTGAGCGAGCTTGGTCTTGTCACTGCTGGTGGCAAGGTTGTATGGGGTAAGTACGCCCAGATCACCAATGAGCCTGACCGGGACGGAACGGTGAACGCCGTGCTGCTCGTCTGAGGATCTTTATTTATTCTGATAACAATCTATAGCACCTCTTTTAATGCGCGCATTATGTGTTCTTCTTTTATGCTGTTCAGTGCCGGCCTTACTGCCGGGGGCTCGCCACGAAGCGAGGCGAGCTGATGATACGTTGAGGTCGAAAGCAGAGTAACCAGCAGGGCCCGAGAATTGAGTTTCTGCGTACAAGGAGTCTCGAATGTGGCAGTGAACGCGTCATCGCCGCGCAGTATTATATCCTCGTCGCGAACTAAGATCTCGAATCATGTGGTGTCGACCATCTAGACTGAGACATGGGCGCGTGGTTTAAGCAGTACTGGACGCAATTGCACCATGTAAAATACATACTATAATTACCGGCTGGAAGTGCACTACGGCAACAGCTAGACGCCTAGGTCGACGCACAATGGCATGCCGCCACGTAATAAGGCGCGCTGGCAAGCGCCAGAGCTCAGGGTTATGCCCGTACCCTGAGCCTAGACAGCCCATGGCACACAAACACTGCGCTAAGCTAAGCAAGTGGACACTGAACCACAGGAGAAACAAAGCACAATGTCGTGGCAAGCGTATGTGGATAACCTTCAGCAGTCCGGCAAGGTGGACAAGGCCGTGCTGACGTCGCGGGCCGGCGACTCCATCTGGGCGCAGAGCGCCGGGTTCACGCCGTCGACGCAGGAGCTGCAGGCGATTGCGCAGGGCTTCGACGACCCGAGCTACTTGCAGGAGAACGGCCTGCGCGTGCAGGGCCAGAAGTACTTTGTCGTGAAGGCCGAGGAGCGCAGCATTTACGGCAAGCTTGGCCAGGACGGCATTGTGGCCGTGCGCACGAACCAAACGATTCTGATTGCGCACTACTCTGAGCCGGTCACCGCCGGCGAGGCCGTGCAGGTGACGGAGGCCCTGGCCGACTACCTTGTAAGTGTCAGTTACTAGAGTTCTATACACGTAGCAAAATCTATACCAAGCCTAGCCTACACGGGCAGGAGCTGTCCGCTGGCCGTGCGATCCACAAACGGCGCAATGCGCGGGTGGTTCAGCACGTCGCCAATGAGCGGCAGCTGGCGCAGGAACGCGACAATGACTCCCGAGAAGTCCGCAAACAAATTAAGCAGCCCGAACAGCTCCGTGGCGAAGCCCGTGAGCGTCCAGCGCCGCAGCACGAGGACGATGCCCACGACAAAGCAGATGGCGCCTTTGCGCTTGCGCGCGCCCGTGAGATACGCCACGGCGCGCGGCACGCCGAGCAGCAGAACGATGCCCACAATAAATAAAAGGTTGCCGAACGACAGCATGCGCGAATCAAAAAACATGGCGATGCCCATAACAAAGCACAGGCCGCCAGCGGCCACGAGGGCGGCGCCGACTTCTGAGAAAAGGTTAGTGTCCGGAACTATACGGGGCCGTCCGCTGCGAGCCAAATGCCGTACTTACTTTGCACGTCCGAGAGCCACATGCTTCTTTAGTGGTCAAGAATATCCGACGCGTTGGCCAGGGTAAGGCTCAGCACTTTTCCGTCCTTTTCTGCTCCCTTGCCCGCGACGAAGCCTATCTGGCCGGCGCTCGGCCCCCTTATGTAAATAGGAGACCCTTCATAGGCACGCCGGCTGCGGCCCCGGCCGGCCTGACACAATTGCGCAGAGTATAGACGAGGGACGCCTACGCGCGGCATGGTCGAAAACAATAACGCACAATTGAAGGCTAGGGAAACAGGCCGCTGTGGTGGGTGAGCTGTTGATTCGTACGCTGTTGATTCGTACGCAGGTTGCCTGACGCGGCGAGCATGCAGTGCAGTACGAGTCTAGTGCAGGAGGCAGATAGATAACCATAATGCAGGCAGAGAGTCACACGAGATGAAGAGGGGAGCCGCGACATTAAACGGGGCTAATGTGCTCGGCGTATGCAGTCGAAGCGACCGTCACGGACCATGACCTCCGCAATAATGCATAGGGTAAGTACGGAAGTGCCCTCAAAGCGGGAGGTCCCGCGCCGCACCAACGCGGCGACAAGATCTCCCTCCCGTCACCCGGGCGGGAGCCCCGCATTAGAGTTGACTCAGCCGCTAAACTGGTCAGGCGTGCAAGTGTGCTCCATATTTGAAGTTCGTCAAGAAAAACAAGACCGTGGCTCTAAACGGGCGGAGACGTCCACCACTGGCATTACATACATTACCTATCATTAGCAGGAGCAGGGGTTCGGCGGCCCCAGCGCCGCAACGGGGGCGGGGACCCTAGACCCTTCTCGCACCACCATTGTGGTACCCCTACCCCGCGAGTAATACTAGCCCGTAGCAGCTTGGGGCGGACGGCCAGTTCCTAGCGATACTCGCAACTAGCAAAAGGTGAATGGTGCGCGTTGCCAATGGAAATGTAGTCGACGAGCAGGGCCGCACGGTGTTCCTGCGAGGCATCAACTTCACCGCGGACTCTAAGCTGCCGCCGGACTCGCGCAGCGACGACGACCCGAAGAGCTTCGTCAACTCGCCCTGCACGCTCGAGGAGGCCGACGAACATTTCCACCGCCTGCAGGAACTCGGCTTCAATTGCATCCGCTTCCTGTACACATGGGACGCGCTGCAGCCGTTCCACCCCGACGAGTACGACGAGGCATACATAGACTACGTCATCGCAATGCTGCGCAAGGCCGTCTCGTACGGGTTCTACGTGTTCATGGACCCGCATCAGGATATTTGGGCCCGCTTCAGCGGTGGCAGCGGCGCACCGCTGTGGACTCTGCATGCGCTGGGATTCGACCACCGGTACTTTAATGAGACGCACGCGGCCATGATCTGGGATCCTGAGGAGACGCACGCCATCAAAATGCAGTGGGCATCGAACTATCATCGCCTCGTGTGCCAGACGATGTTCACCGTCTTTTTCGCTGGCCCTCAGTACGTGCCGAAGTGCGAGATCAATGGCGTGAACGTCGGCACGTACCTGACGACGAAGTATTTCGAGGCATTGCAGCACCTCATGCAGCGTGTAAATGAAGCAGACATCGGACCGCTGCTCATTGGCTGGGAGTCCCTTAATGAGCCGGGCCACGGTCTCATTGGCTACGAGCATCTTGGAAAGTTCCCCAAGAGTCGCACGCACGTCAAGCTCGGCACATCCCCGACGCCATTCCAGGCAATGATGCTAGGCCAGGGCATTTCTCAGCATGTGGACGTGTTCAAGTTCACGGGCTTTGGGCTCAAGCGAAGCGAAGAAAACCACAAAGTGAAGCCGAAGCGCGGCACCTGGCTTGTTAAGGAAGATCTCGAGGCGCTTGACCAGAAGTACGGCTGGAAGAGGTCCTGGGATGGCGGCTGCGTATGGGAGCTGCACGGCGTTTACAACAGTGAAACGCAGGAACTGCTGAAGCCGGACTACTTCGCAACTCAACCGGACATCGACTCGTCGGACTCGAGTAGCGCTTCCTGCAGAGACGACCTAGGCGAGCGGCTCGTCAAGAAGAAGCGTGAGCATGGCGGTGACATGCATCAATTCATTGATGTATACTTCGTTGCTCACTGGCTGCAGTTTGTCCGCATAGTCACGGCCGTGAATCCTAACTGGCTCGTCTTCATGCAGGCTCCCGTGAATGCACCGCCGCCAAACATGAAGAAACACTACGCCGGAGAGATAGACGAGTCGCGAACCGTTTACACGCCTCATTTCTACGACGGGCTTACGCTTATGCTGAAGCGCTGGAGATGGCTAAACGTGGATGCCATTGGTGTCATGCGCGAGCTCTACGCAAACCCCTTGCCGGCGCTGCGGTTTGGTGATGGCGCCATCAGGCGAAGCTTTGCTGAGCAATTTATGTTTATGAAGGAAGAAGGCCGCCACCGGCTCGGCAACGTGCCGATGCTCATGTCCGAGATCGGCATTCCCTATGACATGGATAAAAAGGACGCCTTCACCAGTGGGTATTGGGACAATCAGATCCGGGCCATGGATGCAAATATCTGCGGCCTCGAAGATGCCAAAGTGAGTTACTGCCTGTGGTGCTACGCCGTGCATAACACGCATCGTTACGGCGATAACTTTGCCGGCGAAGACTTGTCTATCTGGTCTGCTGATGACTGCAAGAGTACGCCTTCAAATGACTCTGTGGAAAGCGAGTTCGGAGCATATAACGGCGTCCGTGCTGCGGAGGCCGTAGTACGGCCATCGCCCGTGTGCGTGGCGGGCGATATCGACGAGATTGCGTTTGATATCCGTAAGGCAGTGTTTAGACTCACTGTTACGCCACGCGTTCCGAACGCCAAGACGGAAATATTCATCCCAAGGTACCAATTCCCCTATCACAGTACGCAGACGAGCTTTGCCGTCACGGAGGGCGAATTTGAGGTCTTGCGCAACAGCATCTTGTGGGACCACGGCAAGGAGTATGGCAAACCTCAGTCACTCGAGGTGAAAGGGGTGCCGCACTTCCGCGACTCGATGTACTCATACGTGGAGCCCTTCCACAAGAGCGCTCAAGCAATAGCCAACCAAGTGGGCATTTGGGCCCACAGGTTGCACGCGGATCATTCGCACAGGCATCGTCGCAACAGCGATTCATCGTCGTCTATCCGACGCCACTTAACTAGCTAAAACGGCAGACTTAGTTATCAAACACCAAATCAAATTAAGGCTTTGCTTGTACAACAACGATTATTTTATATATATATACCTTACTTGAATTGAATGGACTTGAGGGTGGTTTGTGTTTTTGTCTCTTTTAAATAGATGCAGCATGCGCACGCGACTTACACCGAAATCTCGTTCTTATCAGCCGCAGCGAAATAGTCCGACATCTCCGCGTCAAGGTCGGCCGCGGTACGGGGCTTGCGTGCAGCGGCACTAGTGTTCTTCTTCGTCTTCGAGTGGGCGGCCTTCACGGGCGCCGCCTTCGCGGCGGGCTTCGGAGTCTCGCCTGCGTTTGCCGCGCGCTTAGCCTTGCGCCGCTTCTTCTTGTCGGCGGCCGCCGGAGCCGTGGCCGCGGGCGGCTGCGGAGTCTTCGGGAGCTTGCCAATGCGCTCGCTGAGCGGCTTCGGTGCCTGCGCGACGGTTGCGTCCAGCAGAATCTGCACGGCCAGCTTCGACTTGCCGCCGTCAATAGGCTGCCCATTGAACTTGTTCATGAGCTCGAGCGCCTTTCCTGGGGCATCAAACGTGAACGTAAACTCGCCTGAGGGCCGGCCATCCTGGCGGAAGCCGCCCGTGACCTGTTTAATCCGGCCCACCCTGCTGGCGAAGAAGCTGCGCGCGTCCTCGGCGGAAACGTCGGCGGGAAGGTGCGAAACAACAGCACGCCTCGCCGCCTCCAGAGGGTTCGAGACGAGGCCATGCGGCTTCGACTGCTTGTTCGCGGCAGCGGCGGCCATGGCCTTGCCAAGCGTCTTCGCGGAGGTGCCAGCGCCAGCCTTCTTGAACCCGCGGCTCACACGCGCAGGCTTCTCAGACTTCTTCGAGTTCTGGGCGCGGCGGCCCGCGCCGCTTTGCCTGCCGGCGATGATCTCGTCCAGGCCCTTGTCGAGGTTTGCAGACATTATGATGGGTTCAGTCTAATCTCGCGGGCGGCGGAAAATGGGCCCAGCTGGGTGCGGCTTAGTCACGCGTATCTCCCGCGCGACTCGTGCCGCTTTCTGCAGGCCCGGCGCGCTTCGGCGCGTACCCTTCGCCCAGTAGTGTAACTAGTTGCCGCTTTAGACAGGTAGACGGGTCATAGCCGTGCTGCTAGCCCAGCGCAATACCAGCAGGGGTTAATAGCTAGTGAAGGAAAATGCTCAGTCCTGATGGTGGTCAGCGTTCACGCATTACAGGCCAACGCACTTTAAGGACGCTTGCGACTCTGATTTCGCTCTATTCTACTCATAAATAAGCGGATACGTATGCCGTATACCAGAGCTTGTTGATCTGGGTCTCAATTCATGAGCTGCTGTAGCTTTAGTTAGTGCGACGGTGTGCCTAAAGGTTGTGCACCTCCTTGAGTCTCGTTGAGACAGACCCATGAGGCAATCAGTCTCTACGTGAGTAAAGTTGGTATTTTGCGGCGATGCTTCCGCCAAGGATTGTACTATGGACGTGACAGGAGCTCAACGTTTCGGCCTTACAAGCGCCGATTATGTCAAACGGCAAAAAAGCTCATGTACTAACTAACGTCTCGAGAAAACAAGAAAACGGAACTCGGGCAATTCGTAAAACTAATTGCGATGATGCGTACTATTTTATAGCCTCTTTTGCCTTGCAGTTTTTATCGCGCTCAGAAAGGGCTCGGGCCGGCTAAGCGGCGCACTGGGCCGCGAAACCCAAACCTGCCAACCCTTCGTTAGTGTCGATTCCAGAGTACAATGAAGCGGCTGGTGCTGGCGCTGGCCGTGCTCGAGCGCGTTGTCTTCTTCTTTTGGGGCCTTTACCAGGATGCTACGATGGTGCCGCGCTACACCGATGTCGATTACATGGTGTTCACCGACGCGTCAAGCTTTGTGGCCGAGGGTCTCTCGCCATACGCTCGCGACACATACCGGTACACGCCGCTTCTTTCGTGGTTCCTAGTTCCAACTGCCAGCAGCTTACCGGGAATGTTCAACTTCGGCAAGCTGCTGTTCATGGCCGGCGATATTGCTGCCGGTGACCTTATCATCCGCATCTTCCAACTGCAAGGGTTCAGTGAGTACGACGCATGCCTTTACTCTACGCTGTGGCTGCTTAACCCCATGGTCAGCGCAATCAGCACTCGCGGATCTTCGGAGGGGCTACTCGGTGCAATTGTCATTCTCATGGTCTGGGCCGCCAACTCGAAGCGGTACGTGCTTGCCGGGCTCACTGCCGGGTTGGCCGTACATTTCAAAATCTATCCGTTCATTTATGTGCCTACCATCCTATGGAGCGTGGGTCCTGCGCGCCTCACGCCGTTTGTTGGTGCCCGGATGAAATTTTTGGCCGGCGCGGCTGTGGCATTCGCAGCATTAACGGGGCTAATGTACGCCATCTACGGTGCAGAGTACCTGGAGCATTCGTGGCTTCATCATCTTACCCGCCTGGATCACCGCCACAACTTCAGCGTGTACTCGACTGTGCTGTACTATGCATCTGCCACGGGCGGCGACCATATTGCGTTTGAGCGCTGGGCGTTTGTACCGCAGCTGCTACTGTCGGGCATTGTGCTGCCGCTTGCCTTTGCGCGGCGCAACGTTGAGCGCACCATGGTTCTGCAGACACTCGCGTTTGTAGCCTTCAACAAGGTCTGTACTTCCCAGTATTTCTTGTGGTACATGGTGCTGTTGCCCTTCTACATCCCACAGCTCCGCACGGCGCCGCGGCAAAAGTATCTTGTGCTGGCTATGTGGATCCTGCTGCAGGGGCTGTGGCTTTACCACGGATTCCAGCTCGAGTTCCTTGGACGGTCTACATTCTTCCCACAGCTCTTCTGGGATACTGTGCTGTTCTTTGGTGCAAATATCTGGGCGATCTGCTTCCTCATCAATTGTATATAGACTGATGAGAGCCGGCTAGTGTGTAGCTAGCGTGTAAGTCCGTGCTGGAACAGTAGACCATGTCGCTTGAGACAAGCACAAAAGGTAAACGAAAAATAAAAAATATATAATCACCTACAACGATAACAACACTACGTAGAGCCCAGTTCACTTGCTCAGTTCCTGAAAGTTTGCAGCACTGCATGCGGCACCACCGTGAAGGGATATTCTATCCGGGTCTTATCAATCTATCCTCTGGCCGCCAGCTTCCTGGCAAGGCCGACAATTGCTAGCGCCAACGCAAAGAGCTGCTCCTTGAAGAAGAACAGGAAAGCGCTTTGCAAGGCGCTCTGAAGCACCTTCAGCGACCATCCCCGGTAGAGCTCGGCGATACTCGGGCGCGGCTGTTTCGCCTTGCTCTTATCCTGGCGCAGCTGCAGCCGAGCCTTCAGCGTGATGAGCGGGTAGGTCAAGGTAGTGGCGATGATTTTGCTTAGGGCGCCAAGCACAAACGCGTCGAGCGGCGCCGCGGCGCGACGTCGGCCCACGGCCAGGGTCAGCTGCTCATATACAGTGTAATTGAGTACCGGATTCAACACCAGCAAAAGAGCCGGGCCTACGCCACTGAAGAAACCAGTCAGGCCATCGTGCTTGATGATGTCCTGCACGGTCCCCAATGTTGTTTGGTCCTTGTTCACCATCATGCGCGTGTTCACGACCCAGATAGGGTTCGTCACAACCGACGTCGCGATCCCGGCGTACGTGCCTGCCGCCATCGACTGCAGCGTTGTCAGGCCTTGGCCCGCCGCCGCGGCCTCCAGGTACGTGCCCTTGACTCCTTCGTAGAAGTAATAGTACACAAAATTCGTGAGCGTCATACCGTACAGAGCGGACTCAAGGCCCGCGTACAGGCTCTTGAAGCCCTCCTTCTTGATGACCTGCCTGATGGCCTCAATGTTTCCGGCCTTTGTGTGCGCCGCCGTGGTTTGGGCGCGCGTGCTCAGCGTAATGAGCGGATACGTAACCACCGCCGCGAGCGCGCCGCCGCCCGCACCGGCGACCGCATGCGCTACCGGATCATTCGACATTTCGACCTACGTTAATCGGCAAGGGGTGTGGTGCTCTTGGCTTTAACCACTTGCCGAGCTGCGTTTGTCGGCAGTTACCCCACACGCACGTGAGCGGGTTCGCGTCGCGGGTAACGGCATATAGTAGTAACACACTGCCTAGTCGCGATATCGACATCGATGCCCCGCCATGAATGCGAGTCAAGGCCATGAACAGCAGCCGGGATCTGAAAGTCTGGGAGACCCTGGGGACACGAGGGCCTTGACTCAGGAGGAAGTGATCCAGCGCATTGTTGAGAACAAGCCCATTCCAAACATAAAAGAAGTACCTGATGTGAGTCTCGGCATGGACCAGTCATCGCCGTCCTCTGTTCAGGGCCGGAAAAAGCCCTGGCAGGCTTAGCCCGCACCGCCCACAATTTTCATGTCGGCATATCCACTCATTCCTCGCATTGCCCCCTATTTCGCAAGTATCAATTAGCTGTAGTATAGCCCCGCGCTCGCTTCGTTCGTATTTGCCCTGCTTCAAAGTACTATTGCTGCTAAAATACTCTAAGCAATGGTTTAATTAAGCTCTATCAGTCCTGTACGAGGCGACCGGCTGAGCGACCCGGCGTGCATTTTATGGGATTCTAGACACAGTACCTCATTCGTTACACCAAAGGGGCCAAAGGGGGAGCTAGTTAGCTCTGTTACCGTTAACCACGTGCCGTACCTATGACGGTTATTGGTCTCAAGCACCTCCTCGGTTTCTCTCGTTTCCTAATCGCGGCGCGTACTCTGCATAACCCGAACCTGGATCACAATGTAATAAGAGAAGCTAACGCCATTGATCCGGCTTGATCTGGGCTTTGGCTTAAGGCATCCAGGCCGACCCTTTCAATCACAGAAAAGTTCTACGTATGATATGAAGTAAAGGTGCATGAAGCGCTTTTTTTTGAAGGTTGGAGATGGCTCTCCGGTGTGCAAAAAGGCTTAGATCAAACCGATCGGCTCTGGTTTGGACTACAATAAAGCCGCCTTTACTATGACAGTACATGAGTGATGATAACAAAATGAGTCGCACTAGAATGCCGGCTGTGCCGAGTGCTGTATTGGTTGCGGAACCTTCAGGTGTTGTGCAAGCAAGGCCATATTCGTTCCCAAGTCATTGCCAAAGCACTGCTCACAGAGCCAGCCTTTGAACAGAGAGTGCTTTGTGAAATGTGTGGTATTTTCTATTGTATAATTTTGGTCTCAATCTATTTTTATGTGGCCAGGCGCGACGCAGTGGAGTCTTACCCGGTGCACCCATGCAAGAACGCTCAAGTAATATCCGCTGCGGAATCGGAACAACTTCGTCTATGTGTCGTTCTCGAGCGCCAAAAGCTCATCTTTTGTAGGTTCCCGATGCATCAAGGACATCGCAAGCTCAAACGCACCTAGAGCAGACGCGTTAGTGGGGAATGAGCGCACGAACGATACCATGAAGCCTCGCGTAAAGCCCTTGATGCCGCCGCGATTGTATACAAACCTGGCAGCGTCCATCCATGACCGGAAGCGGGGATTGCTTACGCTGTCTGTCATGATCTGCTGCTTCACGATGTCCGCTGGGTAGGCGAAAACCCAGAACAGCGTGGCACCGAGACCACCAGCCCAAAAGCTGACCGCTGCATTAGACATGCTGGTGTGGTCTTTGAACAGCTTGCTAAAGATGTCGTAACCTCCCCACCAGAACGCAAAGTTCGTGCGAAAAACCATTGTGGCAAAAAGACCATGATACAGCCCGCGGAAGACGCCCGCTTCGCGCACCAGCTTTGCCGCGCAGTCAATGGGCCCCGTGTACAGTTTCTGCTTGTTCTGATACTGCACCTGAAGCAGCGCCTTAATATGCTCGACAGGAGTTGCCACCAGACTCACGGTCCAACCTGCCGCTATGGCTGAAATCACCTTTCCTTGGAATGGCAGCTCTCCGGCCTTAGATTCAGGCCAGACGTATTTTTTCAGCAGATGACGGTAGTTTGTCAACGAGCCCATGGTGATGGCGTCCATGAATACCCAGCCTACCAGCGGCGGAGTCGCTCCTCTATACAAACCTCTAATGCCTTCGTGACGTAGCGTCTGTAGCAAACAATCCCATGAGCTCCGGAACTGCGTGTTCGTCTGCATGCGCACCTTGATTGTATCAAATGGGTGGCCTACCGCCAGTTTCGTTACACCGCTGACCATACCAGCAACAAAGCCTTGATAGCCGCCTCCATATCCATCGCCCATGCTCATTTTTGGCGTTTTGTTTAAAGCCCACGGCTTTCAGATCGTTGTCTAGTGCTCCTGCTGCCTTGTTATGTCTGCGGTTTGATCTGCTTAGAAATTTCACACCGTTCCAAAGTGCTGTGGCCTGTGCTGCGGTCGCTAGATGAGCGCTATTAAATTCCCCGATGAGAACCTGCTCTCTACGATAAAGGCGACGGGGAAGCTCACTGACGTGTTGCAATTGTTTGCAAACATCCTTGTCAGTGATCCAGCTGGCAAATGGGTCCCGGACTTCTGTAAAGACTGGCTTTGCTGCACCGATGCGAAGGTCGACGCGCACAAACCGCTGCGAGTAGCGGTATTCCACGCAATTTTGAAACAACGCGTCTTGGTAAACTCACCAGTTGAAACATACTGGGACATTGTGCGCCGCTTCGGGCCCACGAACCAGACCGCCGTCGTAGACTATCTCAATGCAGCGCCGAAATCAGTGCCGCTGAAAATTGGGCGGCTTTTACTGGCCAAGGCTGAGTTTGGAATGAGACCTATGTCCCTGTCCCAGGCACAACAAGTCATTGCAGTCCTATTTTCCTCGCCTGCTATCTCTCAAGGTGTCATAACTCGTGAGTGGCTCCGCGAGCTTGCAAATATGCGTAGTGCGGAGGCCGATCTATTGACGAAAATGGGTAAAGCATACGCTCCTGATGGCCCCGTCTATTCACTAGTGGCGCTATTTCCGCAAATCAATGCGAACACGGCGCATTTTCTATTGGCCAAAACGGGCGAGAGCGTTGAAGAGCTCACCCAGAAAATGCTGGACATTCCAGACTTTGTGTCGACCATTTTGAACGAATCCGACTCTAGTGGGGCGAAGCCGAAAAAATACGTTGTGCTCGACGACGAGGAGAAGCAGCGGCGGGCCGATGCATTACGGCAGAAACGCCGGCTCGAGTTCTCCTACAAGTATTCTACTTTCGAAGACGAAGATCCCGATCCAGAGGCCGAGGACGCCGTACATCAGGACTTCTCTGAAGCTGACAAGAAGCTCGTCGCCCAAGAACAGCTTTTGTGGTCCTATTGGCACCAGCACAGAGACGTCTTTGACCGTCAGAATAGGAAGTCAGAATTACGCAAAGAACTGAAGGGCAAACTGAAGTGGACTGACGAGCAGATCGAAGGCTGGGGACGTGTATCTGCAAGAAGCAGTGCGGATATTGATAAAGAAAGCTTCAATTTACCGAAACATGTCAAGGAGGTGGAGTCATATGCCCCCACTCTAAGATCAGACGGTTCACTGGATAGCGGCGTTCAGCAAACGGAACGCAGCGAGCCGTCCGCTCCACGCAAGCTAGATCAGAAGCACCCAGCGCAGCCGCGACAAAAGCCCGCTGCCAATAAAAACAAAAAAGAAGCTGAGACGAAGCGCGCAGGAACCTCAAGGCAAGGGAGTGAAAAGCCTGAAAATCGAAGCCAAAAGTCGACACAGCAGAAGAAGCGCACAGCAGGAGCAAGGAAGTCAGGCAAAAGCAAAGGCGCGGCTCCTGAGTAAACAAGTGCTTTAAACAAGTGCTTTTATCATTAGGCAGAACAACGCCGACTGTGAACGAGCCGGCGTTATATGTATTTTAGAGTCTGGAATAACCGAATCCTACGCTGTTAATATATTAATCGTCAAAGCCTTCAAACGGACTCTCTTCGCCGCTGTCATCCGAAGCGACCTTGCGACGTTTTGTATCCAGTTCGTCCCACATGTTGTCTATTTCGGACATGGTTTCCTCGTCATCTGTTCGTAGCAATTCCAGCGCCCAAATCTCATTACCCGTATAAACCTTGCCAGCAAGCTGGCGCTTCGTGATGTGGAACACGCGCAGATATCTGTCCAGCCCACCCATAGCGACATAGTCGCCACGAACACTGAGAGAGCGCGTCGAACCAATAACGCCCTTATAAGTACCGAGGAGCTTCAGCGGCTCGACAGACCAGCGGCTGACAAGGGTATTCGCGTCCCCTGCCAGGACCGTACCGGCGTTCTTGGGATCCGCAGCGAGACACTTGAGTGCGTACTTGGACACTTGTGCCGATGCCACGGGCTGGCGGTCCGCCTCTATATTGTATACGCGCAATGCACCCTTCGAAGTTGCGGCCACGAGTCTTGTTTTATCGACGAACGTCAACGCAGAGACGAGATTAGGGACGGGAAGATCGAGGCGATCATTAGGCAGCTGTTCCGCAGCCCAGATCCGCTCAACACGAACCTCACTTTCGGTGATGTTCAGCTTAAACACGTCTGGCAAGGCCTCAGCGCCGGCACTTGCAAAGGTCAAAGTGCTGTTCGGGTTATTAACGACGGTGCTGAGCCCGTCGCGGAGTTTGAACTCAATTGAAGCTCCTATTGTGTAGTCGCTCTCAAGGAGGATCGCCCGCGCCTCTCCCGATGCTGTTGCTGCAATAAGCGCATGCTTTCGCTTCTGTCTGTTCGCACTGCCAAGGGAAACCACAGCACGATTGAGACCAACAAGCTCGGACTTCATGTCATAAAGGAGCTCATTGCCGTTCAAAATTTGGCCGTTGCGCCGAGCAATGATGGTGACGCGATCAAACGAACAGATGTGTGTGATGGCATTCACCTTTTTCGAGCCACTCGGGCCGGGGACGAGCGTCTCAACAGTGGGCTGCTTGGATTCTGGGTTACTGGTGTCAACGCTGCGGTCAAACTCCACGCTCTTAAGGGCCGCCGTGTCGGCTGCTGAAAGCACGACCTTCATATCGCTGAAGAAAAGTTTTGGGGAAGGGTGACCTTTGTATGCATCACCCTAACCTAGGACCACAAAATATTGGAAGCGTAGTAAATAACTCGTGGTTTTGCGTGCACCACAAAATACAAATGGAAATTACATGGTGACGAGGAAGCCAAAAAGGCTAGGTATTTACTTCAGAATCTTATCCGACCCATTGACCACTGCCATACATTGGAACGGCCCCGAAAAGAGGCTCTTCCAAAAGCGGATTTTGGCGTCGTCTCCCGCAGAGGCCAGGATTGTACCAGAGATATTCCATGACACACCCCAGACCTCGCCGTGATGATCTGCAGACTCATGGACCAATGTTGTCTCCACATCTTCAGTGTGGGGCTGAGGCCCGTCACCAATTTTGAAGCCCTGCACAGGTTCAATCGGCACTGCCTTCTTGCTTCCACTGCTAGGCACGTCAGGCTCTCTCGAGGTGGAACTGCGCGAGGACGATGCTCCGCCAAGCTTCGTGCTGGAGTTGTACTGTGAGTGCGGCTTGGTCGTTTTGTGCTTGATGCTAAATATTCGTACCTTTCCATCTTTGCAAGCAGTGGCGATCAGACCTGTACTGCGACCAAACGATGGCGCCCAAGACACATCTCTGATAAGACCCCTGTGACCCTCGATTTGCGCAACCTTTGTGTACTTATTCGTAGACGCATCTTTGCGGAACAGAAGCACGTCTTCAAGGACACAAACGACGATCCAGTCCTCGAAGCCTGGAGATGGCGACCAGCTTAGCGCGAAGCTCGACTGTAGTTGCCGCGCCACGGGCCGGTTCAAAAGTGGCTCTTGTGTCGTCACTGTCCAGTAGCCAAGGTTGTTGGGATCAAGCGCCTCGTACATTCGCAGGACTCCGTCGGCCGCAATAGCAGCCAGCTTAAGTCCGGGACCTCTTGGCGCAAACTCTACATCGTACAAAGGCCCCTTGAAGTCACTGATTGTATACCTCCGGCGCCAGCGCCGGGTAGAGCCTTGCGGCTCCGCGTAGTTTTCTGCCCACAGCTTGACAGTGCAGTCATGCGAAGCAGAGGCCAGAAGCGCCGAATTCTTCGGGCCGGCCCAGCTGAGTCGCACAATGGGCGCCTCGTGCGCGCGCCACGAGTCGTTCAGCTTCCACTCGTCGTCAATGCGGTCAAATACCTTGATGGTGTGGTCTACTGAACATGTAGCAATGCGGCGGCCATAAAAGTCGTATGCTATGGCGGTGATCTGGTCCTGATGGTCCACCGTGAGCGCCTTCATTCCGGACGGCGCTTCTCTGTATCACACACACTCCTGGGAAGCGGGTCGACTAAGAGCCATTCTACGTATATGTAAAATGGTGTGGGGGCGGAGCGGCGGCTCACCCCCAAGAACATAAAACAGGAGCGGGCGATTCACCAGGCTACAACAAATTTCGCAAAGAACAAACTATCAGAGCTCTTTCAGGCCCCCAGTCCACGAATTATTATCACTATCACTATTATTACTGATGCGTCTTCCCACACTCCGTGACCGCCTCCCCAGGGGACGTTGATTTCGATGCGTTGTAATGAATTTTATCGAGGAAAAAGTGAATCTCAGGCCTTTCGTCCGAGTGAACGTACTTCGCAGCTTTGAACCGGCCAGGATCCGCGGTGAGCCTAATGATTCCGAGTCGACTTGCCTGCTGCCAATTTTCCCGGTGGTTAGGTGAGGGTAAATAGACACACGCGTAAGTGCGTCCTCACCGCCAGTGCTTATTTTATACTCCATACTGCTTCGAGCTTAGCGACTGACGCCAAAAAAGCAGAGTGCTTGCGTACTGTTGAAGCTCTGGAGCTGGAGGCTTGTTGGTAAGACACTGGAGTTGACTTGTGTCCCTAAACGCTTGAGCGCCTTCGTCCCGGAATCATATGTTGGGTCTACTCACGCAGCCAAAGCCGCAGCGAGCGGATGAGACGATCATCACGTTGTGCGATCGCTTGTCGCACTCGCTTTTGCTCGAGGACCGTAAAGCGGCTGTGCTGTCCCTAAGAGGACTTGCGCACGACTCACGCGAGCTTGTGGCCAGCGCAGGTCTAAGAGGTTTACTTGACACGTTGATCAAGGACTCTCACGATGGCGACACCGCCAGGACTACTTTGGAAACTCTGCTGATATTATTCAGTCCAGAAACGCGGCGCCGTAGAGTTCGTCGGTATGTGTCTCCGTTGATCCGTGCAGACACTGAGGCGGAAGACTTCGCAGCAAATGACATTTCACTGTGGCTCGCTGACGAGCTGCTTCACAATGAGGAGGCTCTTTCGTGTGTTTTAACGCTCGCTGCGACCAAGAATGACCCGTTTACGGCCGTCTACGCTCTACAGCTGGTTAGTGCAATGGCCGCGAACCGTCCCGCAGAGACAAAGCAAGCAATGCTCGTGTCTGGTGGCATCTCTACCATTGTCTCTGCCCTGGGATCTGCACAGGACATGGTGCGCGATGAGGCCCTACTTCTGCTTGGGGCGCTGACCACGGATCATCTTGATTTGCAGAAACTGGTTGTGTTTGAAGGAGGGCTCGATCGTGTATTCGGCGTGCTCAATGACGCCGGCGGCGTAGTTTTCGGCGGCAGACTGGCTGAAGATTGTTTGTCGCTGCTTGCAAACCTTTTGCAGTACAACACATCGAACCAGGTGCTGTTTACTCAGTCCGGATATGTAAAACAGTGGGTCGAGATTTTGCAACAAATTCGTGATGCTGCAGAAGAGGACGTCACTCTTGGAGAGCAGGCTATCACCAATATTGTGGCTGCGCTCCAAATTGGGCAGCTCCTGACCGTACGAGATGCAGAGCGCACAGTTGAGAACCAGAACATCCTAAGCGCGGATGGCGCGCTTAGGACTGCGCTCGAGATTGCATTTGGCCCTGGTTCGGTGCCCTCCGTTCGCGTGGCTGCTCTAGTTACTATTGCGTCTCTCGTTGATGCAAACACTAGCCAGCAAAACCAGCTATTGGCTATTGACGTGCCGTATTACGACATGACCCTGCGCAAGGTTGTAATGGTCGAGCCGCCAGTTGTTCCAGTTGCTCAAGGATTGTTAAACTGGGCCGTGACCCTGAGTTCTACTCATTTGTTCGATCTTAGGGCTGCATCTCTGCTATGTCTCACCGCGAGCTTAAGAGGTAACCAGCAAGCCAAGACCACGTTTTTGCAAGAGCAGATCGACTCGTACAAACAGCCCAATGCAAACCGGGACAACGTCAACTTAATTGAAACCCTCGCTGAATACAGCGACGAAAACCGGCTTAACCCATTTCGCATATGGTTCGCGGCTGCGATCATCATGCATGTTTTCGTCGACTCGCCGGAATCCAAGGATCAACTTCAAGGGGTTACCATTGGCGACGAGTCCCTCGGTATGGAAGTTCACGGCTTCATACAAGCGATTGCAGGAGAGCTACAAGCGGCACTGACATCAGCAGACTCGACAGCAGCGCTTGGCTATTTGCAATTGCTCACTGTCTGGTTCTATGACTGTCCTGAAGCAGTAAGCGACTTCACTGCAGAGACTTCAACAATTCAGGCGCTCTTGACCCATCAGGACGTGAGTCCATTGGTGCAGAGTCTCGCAGCGATTGTACTAGGCACGGCGTACGCATTTTGCTCAAGCCAGTCGAAACTTCCTCGCAAGGACTTTCACCAACTGCTCACAAAGTCCTTGGGTCGCGACCATTATCTGCTTTTGATGCGCAAATTTCGCACTTCGAGTGTGTTTCAAAATTACGACGAGGCTGATATTTTCGGAGCTCCTAGGGGAGCTAATGGGATACCTACGGTGTACTTGGATACAACGTTCGTTGATCTGATGCGAGATAGCCTAGGCCGCATAAGCCGCGCTATTGACGCCGACCCCAATATTGAGCCGAGTGCGCGCGTCTCCTTTGAAATGGTTGAAGATCTTAATGTCAAGCTCTACGAAAAGACTGAGGCGTTATCGAAGCACACGCATGAGCTGTCTGTTATGGATGAGGAACTCAAGCAGCTACGCCATGACTTCGCAGAAGTCAAAAGCCAATTCGAAAGTGCCTCAAAGAACGAGTCTGATGTAACAGAGAAGCTCAAAGAGGCAGAATCACAGATAGAGTCACTTACGAGACTCCTTAAAGACTCACAAACCGAAAACCAGAATTCAAAAGAGAGCTTGGAGTCTTTAAAGAGTGAGTTGGCTGCGCTTACTGCTCAGCAGGCGAAGGTGGAGGCAGAAGCCCACGCTCTTCGTGCTGATAAGGAAAAGTTCGAGAGCGGAATCAACAAGATGACTCGAGAGCTTATCCAGCTCCAAAAGGCGAAGGAATCAGGTGAGAAAGAAATAAAAAAGCTTCAGGCCGAGAACTCAAAGCTTGGTCCGAAGTTGGAATCTTCACAGAAAGCTGAGAGGGAGCTAAGAGAGAAACTACAAACCCTGGAAAAGCGAAATGCCGACGAAACAAAGTCAGCGAAGCAACTCCGGGAAGTGAATGAAAAGCTCGTCCAGAAACTAAAAGAGACTGCAGAGACGCTGAAAACACGGGAGACCGAGGAAGAACAACTGAGCTCTGAGCTTGCCTCCATTAAGGCTGCGGCAGAGGACAAAGAAAATGAGCTCCGAAGCCTTCAAAACCGTGAAAGTCAAGCTCGTAAGGAAGTCAAGCTGGCGAACGAAAAGATAGCTTCTCTCAGGAAGTCCGAAACGCGTGTCAAGGAACTGGAGGACAAACTGAAAGCTAGCGAGTCTGAGACGGAAAGATTGCGAAAGGCTGAAACTGACGCAAGCAAAGCTGATTCCGCAGAACTTGAGAGCGCGAAAAAGACGATCCTCGGGCTCGAGAAGGACAACGAGAAACTGCGCGCTGTCCAAAGTAAGCAGAGCAACGAAGCCAGCGAAAAGCTTAACGTGGCGACAAGCACAATTGCGGAACTGCGTCAGGAAGTAGGCAAGCTCGGTGGTCTTAGCAGCGAGGTAAAGCAACTGGCAAGCGAAAACAAGAAGCTCGCGTCGGAACAGCAAGCGGCTAGGGAGAGTCAGCAGAGCCTGAAAGATGAACTTACTGCGAAGCAGAAAGCACTGGACGAGCTCCTCGTTTTGCTAGACGATCTTACTGAGAAAAAGAGCAGCTACAAGGAGCGGTTGCGCGGTCTGAAAGAGGAAGTCTCAGAATCGGAGGACGACGAGGATGATGATGATGATGAGGACGAAGATGAGGATGGGGACAAATAGCGACACCTAATCTTCACAAACTGCATTTATTCAAACATTAATAAAGCTAGCTAATTTCAGGTGCTCGGTCTTGCGGGTGCAAGTTTATGTACCTTGATTTGCATCCCGTCAAGTGAACGAGTGTCTATGTCTTGAGGTGTGATGAGTACACACTGGATTTCCTTCGTTGTCACTACCTCTGCTAGTGACAGCAAGGTCAGCGAGCGGTTCGCCTTATCCATATAGACGTCGTACTCGTCCATGGCAACAAAACCGACGTGCATTGTTTTCCATACAGCCATGAGAAGCGCAACCTGCGTGAAACTCTTCTCACCACCAGAGAGGGTCGCAGTTGAACGTCCTGAAGCTTCGCCAGGGGTTGAAGTGGCCGTGAGTTTAGTGCGTTTGTCGTCAATCTCCACGTCACCAATGAACGAGCGCTTACTTAGAGTTTGTTTGAACACATCACGAATCTGCTGCTTAATGGAGTCCCATGCTCGCGCTTCGTTCTCCTCACGTTTCCGTTGCAGGCACTTAATTTCGTCACCTAAGCGTTGCATATCGTTCTGGTCGCGCGTCCTGGCTTCAAATTCCCGTCTAGCAGTTTCTTTCATCTGATAAGCAGCTTCAATTTCACCTTCCTCCGCACTAATGGCCTCTTGTTGCCCCTTCAATCGATTCAGTTTTTCTCTGAGGGCAGCATTAGGCTCGTCCAGAAATGCTTTGCTCTCGGTGCCCAAGGCTCCAGCACCATCTCCTTGTTCCGCAGCAGCACACGGATTGGGGCCGAGCTCAGCCGCCCTGGCAACTTCTTCGTCGTGTTCAACTTTCAATGAGCGCAGCTCGGCAGCACTCTGCTCGCACACAGCTTTCTGGCGTTCGAAGCTTGCCTGGTGCCGGCGGATCGAACTCTCCATGTTTTGTAACTCCCTGTTTATATGACGGAGCTGCTTATCGAGCTCATGGACTTCATGGTTCATATCACGCAAAGTAGCTGCCTTTCCCGCGAGTGTTGTCTTCTTGTCTTGTATATCATCCTGTTGATCGTCGCAAGCCTCACGGCCTTCTCGAATCTGCACATTCAATGATCTGAGCATTTTGCGCGTGGAATCAAGTTCAGCGCTTATATCTGAAGATTTGGCGTTAGTTTCGAGATCCACGAGCTCTCTGCGTCGCTCGTCTTTATCGTCTTCAGCGTGACGCCAGTGCGATTCCGCACTGTTCCTGGCTTTCGTGTGCTCCTGGATCTGTCGCTCAATATTCCGCAAAGGCTGCTCTGTCGTCTTGAGTTGCAGTTCGGCACTCGCTAGCTCTTCATTTCTTTCTTGCAACTCTGCTCGAAGTTGACGCGTGCGCGCTTCAGCACCCACCTTCATGCGAGCCTGAGCCATAGGCTCAATGTTTGCGCTCTCCGTGCGACCAGATAGGGAACTTACACTCACGTAGCTGCGTCCGCCCCCATCTCTCATTGTCAATGATAGCGCCCTTGTCGCTTTATTATTAGGTATTCGGCTGCTGGTAACCTTGAAAGCTGTGTTTGTGCCGCGTACAAGTACGAGGTTCTCGATGTGACTCAAGTCAACGAGGATGCGCAGGATGGCTTCGCTGTCGGTGTCGACGACGTCGACAGCTCTTACGTATTCCGAGGAGGAGCGGGGAACGGCGCTACTGAAATCAAAAGGATCATCGCTGCGCTTGATGATACGCATGTTGGGCACTCTACATTCTTCGGAGAGACTTTGCAACTTCCGCCGATCCGCTTCGGTCTCTACCCACCAGCCCTCGAGCGTCCGGGACCAGAGGGTTTCAAGAGCCGGTGCGAAATCCGCGCCCTCATCCTTCATACGAACGTAATGATACAATGGACCGAGCGGTTTCCGATGCCATCGTTCCCGGTCAACACGGCTCCTCAGTGTTCGAATGTTTTCAGACGTAACAGGCACAGCTGTATTACCCTTTTGTACGTCGCGCAGCTCGGCCTCAAGCTGCTTTACGCGAGTTTTTGCTTCCTCCACGCGCTTCTCATCTCTTGCAAAATGATCCTTGTATTCCAAGAGTGTTTCGTTCAAGTCCGAAAGCGTAGTATCTTCCATGCGCATTGCTGCCGAAGCCTCTGCCTGTCTTTCGTCCGCCTCGTTGATAAACTTCTGAATTTCGGCGCGACGCCGAGCAACCGCTTCGGGGGTTAACTTTGCGGCCGCCGACTCTGTGTCGCGGATCTGCATTTCAAGCTGACTTGCTTGCCCCTTTAGCTGGTTAACCTCTGCGCTAGTCCTGTCAAACTCGGCTTGGGCGTGCGACAGCTCGCGCTCCAGTTGATCATGTTCGCCTTGCAGGTCATTTAGTTGATCCGCAAGCTGCGTGCGCTGCTCAATCAAGGAGCTCCTCTGAGATTCCAGCTCCTCAGAACGCGTATCGATGTTTAGATGGGATTCAAGTTCCCTTAACCTTGAATCCTGTTCCTCAAGGAGATGCACTGCACTCTGAACGCGATGTGCGGCCTTGTCTGCTTTACGCCAGGCCAAAATGAGTTGAATGGCCTTAAGCTGCGCGGAAGCAGTTGCGTGAACTCGGGCCCGGTTCAATATTTCATCGGCCTTAGCCTCCTTTTCTAGAGCACTACGTTTGAGCAATTCTATGCGCTCAAGCAGCACACTACGCTCCGAATTATGGCCATTTACGAGTGCGCGATCGTGCTCGATGACGTTTTGCAGCAGAGCTTTGCGTAGCTTGTCGTACTTTACCTGCGGCGTTGCGCTGACCAGAAACTCTTTCGCGTTTTCTTGACTTAACATCGCTAGTTCGTTATCCGGGTAGAACCCAAAGTTCTCACAGATGGATTTCACGTCTTGTGCTCGTGCGCCTTTAACCTCGCGGCCGAGGAAATCCTTTATTTTGTAGGATGAAGCACCTTTACCCGCGTTAGCCTTGCTGTTGATTTCGCGCGTCACTGTCACCTCATTACCGTACTTCTGGTACATTTGGCGGTAGTCAGGAGGAATGTGGATTTTGAGGGAGACAATGGCACGCGTCTTACCGGTCTGGACCAGACTAACAAGTGAGTCGCCACGCGACGTCGTCTTAGTACGGCCACCGAGAGCAATTATGATTCCGGTCAGAATTGAGCTCTTGCCGCTCCCATTTGTACCAACAATAACGTTCATGGACGGGCCCAGATCGAGCTTGAAGTTGCTGTGGCTCATGAAGTTTTGAAGAACCACCTGTTTGATGTGTGGCGTCACTGACTCAATGCGCGGTGCATCAGTGGCACTGCGAGGCCGCGAGAGCATCAGGTAGAGTGCGTCTACGAAACCAATATGAGGAGAAACAGTCGGGAGGTGGACGCGTTTTTACTTGTCTGCAGGTAAATAATAACGCGAAATGATTGGGGTAGGGGTATTGTGTGTGTGCTGGGTGGACGTGATTACCAACAGCGCTTATGGCAGTAGTAACTAGGCGGGCCGCCCAAGCTCAGGCGAGGGAGGTCAAGAAGCTCAGGCGAGGGAGGTCAAGAAGCTATAGCATAATGCCGTTCATAGTGTTTACAATCCCATGGCTCTAATTTGCACGATTTAGGGATGCATATAGAGATACATACATATATCACTAATCTACAAAAAGTAGTGGCCCTCTTGAATGCTCCAATAAATAAATCTAGCGCGGATCACGGTCCAGCAGGACAGGCTTGAAAACCTTCGAGTCCAACTCACTAAACCACCGCGATCCCGGTGCAGCTGCAGCTTCACCCGCGACGGCGGGCTCACCTGGCGACCGCGAGGAGCCTGCGACCCCAGGATAGTAGTAGTCACTATCGTCCTCCACAGTTGGCACGCGCGGCACAGTTGGCATGGTGGCTCGCGTCGCCTCGAGGTCAAACTCATCGTCCGAGTCCTCCTTTTGTTCAATGCCGGTACGGATGCCAAACACTTCGAGCATTTGCGCAGTGGTGCCACCGAACACAATAACGGTAAGGACAACGACGACAAGCACTGCTGCGCGCAGCTGATTCGCGTCAGGACCAACTATGCCGGCCGCGAGAGCAACGCCTACTGCTCCGCGCAACCCAGCCCAGAAAAGCATGTATTGATACTGTTCGGGGATCTCCTCCTCCTCTGGCAAATGCGACGTGCCCACGATGTTGTAGTTCGTTTGGAACCGGTAGATACGGTTTATCAGCCGCGAGAGGGGAAACACAGCTGCGTAGCGAGACAGGCAGATGCCAAGAGCAGTGACGATGATGAGCAGCGGTCTGAACTCGAGCTCGTCTTGCGTGAACAAGGTCAGCCCCAGATAGATGAAAATAAAGTTCTCCGACAGCTGCGCTAGCAGCTGGAACGTGTACTTCACGGCGATTTGGGTGCGTCTGGTCATATTGTAGTACGCGTAATGCTTCAGCGTGATGCCACAGAACAGCAACGATACGATGCCGCTCATATGACAGCCGTTGGAGAAGAAATATGTTGCGTAGGCAAAAAGCAGCACAAGGCAAGACTCAATCTGCGGGTAGCGCCTTACTCGTGTGTGCTTGAGCACAAGTGCCGTTAGCACACCTGCGAGCACACCAATCAGTAGCGAAATGGTAAACGTGACGAAGAAAATACCAATACCGCGGAAGAAGGCCGTGAACGTCATCATATCACCGCGCAGTTTCTGCGCGGTCTCAAAGATAACAATACAAACGGCGTCGTTTAACAGACTCTCTCCAAAGATGATTGTATAGAGCTTTGGATCAACCTTGTGAGCGTTGAAGATCGACAGGATCGTGACCGGGTCTGTGGCGCTCAAAGTCGCTCCCATGGCAATTGCATCAACGAAGGGCAAATCGATGCCTTCGAGTCCTATGGCCGCCCAGACCCACAACAGGACGCCCAAAATGACACACGCGAAAAACGTACCTGCGAACGCGAACGTGAGGATCGAGAATATGTTGCGGAAGAAGTTCACCTGGTTCAACTCGTACCCTGAGTTCAAAATGATCGGTGGTAGCAGAATGTTGAAGAAATAGCTGTGGCTGAATGTTAGGTGCGACTGAATGAAGTGACCTGGCGAGATGCGCACGACGAACCCAACAAACATGCCAGCAAAAATAGAGAGTACGGACTCATGCAGGCCCTGTATTCGTTTCGTTTGCAGGTAGTAGGATGTCCACAGCGAAGCGATAAGCAGCGCAATCAGAATGAACAACGCCCAGGACTGGTAGATTTCCTCCGTCCCGGGGTCCACAATATTGTCTCCAGGGTTATCTAGGTCGGCATCTGTCGAGTCCCGGCGAAGGAGCTGGGCAACAAGCGCGATCATACGCAATAATACACCCGCTAGTCGAGGAGAGGTGTCTTGACTTAGAAACAGCGGCGGGCCGGCTGGTGGATGTGTGCAATCTGCCCCTAACCACGCCTGCTGATACAACGATCACGGGGTAACATAATAAACAAGCCTCTGTGTGCAGGCGCCGCCACTATCAGCTCCATTGGGCGCTGATGTCGGTATATAATGTGTGCTACTGCGCCATGGTACATGTCGGTGCATGTTGCAAAACGGGGTTCACGCGCGGAACTGTGGTGGCAATGAACGCCAGGCATCGGCAAACAGACCGAGTCTCCGCTCCGTAAATCGTGCTAATATGGTATAAAGAACTGCGCTTAACGAAATCTAAAAGTACAAAATGGCGTCAGAGTGGATTTAAGCCGGAAGAACGTTCCTTAGCTACGGTTGGTAGAACATCCTGTTCGACCGCACTGCTATGATAAGCTTCTAAATTTTAGACACATGAGATCTGAGCATGAGTATCGTACTGTACATTGATAAATATTAGGACTCTATAGCGCTGCAGTCATCTACAACGGGGCGCCGTTTCACCGCGCAAGGCATGTAATTTCACCGAGATGCTGGGGTACCTACTGCCTATGCTTTGGGACAAAACCCTGCAGAATCGCTGCCTCAAACCACAACACAGTTGGACATGATCCGGCATGGCCTGTCGGCTGCCAAGCACGCAAGACATTCGGCGGGCCCGCGCTCATGCATCCGCTGCATACATGAGCTAGATGCGAAATGGCTCGCTCGCTGGCCTGAGGCTCCGTATGCGCCGCCGGGCAGCGGCAAGGAAAAGTACTACCAGCTGCCCATGTTTCCGTACCCGTCCGGGCGCTTGCATGTTGGCCATCTCCGCGTCTACACCATAAGCGATGTGCTGGCTCGATTCAGACGCATGCAGGGCTACGACGTGATCCACCCTATCGGGTGGGACGCGTTCGGCCTGCCTGCCGAGAACGCGGCTATTGAAAGGAACTTGAGCGCCTCTGACTGGACATACTCGAACATAGAGGACATGCGCGGCCAGATTAAGCGAATCATGGCGACGTTCGACTGGGATCGTGAGGTCGTGACCTGCTCGCCCGAGTACTACCGGCACACACAATGGCTGTTTCTCCAATTGTATAAAGCGGGCATGGCGTATCGGGCGAAGCACGCCATCAACTGGGACCCTGTGGACAAGACTGTTCTTGCAAATGAGCAAGTGGATGCCGAGGGGCGCTCGTGGCGTTCCGGCGCGCTCGTAGAGCAGCGGGAGTTGGAGCAGTGGTTCCTACGCATCACTGCGTTTGGGGACGCCCTTGACTCGGACCTCGAGCTGCTGGAGAACTGGCCCGAGAAAGTGAAGAGCATGCAGTCAAAATGGATTGGCCGCTCGGAAGGCGCCGACGTATACTTTGGAGATGATCTTTGGGCATTTACGACTCGCATCGAGACGATTCCCGGAGTCAAATTTCTCGCTATGGCAGAGGACCACCCGCTGGCTCTCAAACATGCTGCCGACACGAGGCCTTCGGGGCTCATTGAGGGTCTTGAGGCGCGCAACCCGCTGACGAAAGAGCCCGTGCCAGTTTATGTTGCGCCCTACGTTGTTTCCGGATACGGCAGCGGCGTCGTGATGGGAGTGCCTGCTCATGACGCTCGAGATCGCGCGTTTTGGCAGCAGGTTCAACCTGACGATCCCTTGGAGCCCGTACTCTCAGACGAGACGGGGACCATGAACGCTAGCGCTGGCTCGCAGTATCAGGACATCCCGATCCTGACTGCGCGCTCGTTGATCTTGAAGAATCTCTCAGCTGCCAAAAAAGCGCAGCCCGCCACTCACTATCGCCTCCGGGACTGGCTGGTCAGCCGCCAACGGTTCTGGGGCGCCCCCATTCCTATGGTCCACTGTGACTCCTGCGGCGTTGTGCCGGTTCCTGAGTCTGAACTGCCCATCAAGCTTCCTAGTGACACGCGTAATATACCTCTGTCGCAGCACGAAGAGTGGCTGAAAACGGAATGCCCTAACTGTGGTGACCCAGCTCACCGCGACCCAGATACCATGGACACGTTCATGGACTCCAGCTGGTACTTCATGCGCTACACGGACCCGCATAACCTCGAGAAGCCGTTTGACTACGCGAAGGCATCTGCACTCCTTCCCGTGGACTGCTACATTGGTGGTGTGGAGCATGCGATTCTGCATTTACTTTATTCGCGGTTCATAGCGAAATTTTTGGCCGATACTAAGCGCTGGGATGGTGGAGAGATGAGCGGAGAGCCCTTCAAGAAGCTGATCACACAAGGAATGGTCCACGGGCGTACCTACAAAGATCCCAAGACTGGCCGTTTTCTACGCAAGGAGGAGGTTAGTGACGAGAGCAAGGTGACGGTAGTTATGGAGAAGATGTCGAAGTCGAAGTACAACGGCGTTGACCCCATCACTGTCATTGACGCGCACGGGACTGATGCGACTCGAGCACACATCATATTCCAGGCGGCTGTTCCCGACACGCTTGACTGGGACGATCAAAAGATTGTGGGAGTTGAGCGCTGGCTATCGAAGGTGATGACGCTCGGCAAAAGGCTCTACGAGACGCCTAACGAGACGCCTAGCTTGGGCGATGCTGTGGACCCCTCGAATGAAGACGTAGCGAGGTGGAACGATGTTGTGCAGTATGCGCACGCAATTACGGACACTCTCACTGAGGGCTCGAGTTTGAATACCGTGGTCTCTGACTATATGAAGCTCACTCATGTCGTCACCGCACTAGCCTCTAGCAACGTTACTCTCGCACGCGAGGCTTATGATGTGCTCCTGAAGCTTATAGCGCCGGTATGTCCCGCACATGCCGACGAGAGCTGGGAACGCGTACTTAAGAGCCGAGGCCAGCGTTGGACATCTATTCACACTGAGCAGTGGCCAACCCCAAAGCCGATTTTGGCCAACAAGAAAACGGATGTTGATTTCACCGTTATGGTTAACTCTTCAACTGTGGGTACCGTAAAGGCTCCTGAAACTGCGACGCAGGATGAGGTTTTGCGCAAGACGTCAGTGGACGCGAGCACGGTCAAAAGAGTCATTTTCAAACCAAACCGGAAACTGATCAGTATCATAACCACCGACTACCGTAAAAAGTGAGAGTAGTGCTCGCGGTTATGAAGGAGACACTACATGAGACAAAACTTCCAGCCTTTGTACATATACACTTAAAGTGGCTCAGCCGAAGTAAGTACTATCTTTGTCTAGTCTAATTCAATTTGTATCATGTTATCTGCGCTACGACAAAGCACATTTGCCATAAAATACCGCCATCTATCTATTTAAAGTGTTGGCTGTGCTACATTGCCCGACTGAAGCTCGGGCTTGAACTCGCCGAGCGAGCCGTTGCGGTCGAAAATGGTCCGCGAGCGGACGTAAGGATCGAGGTGCCAGAACTGGTTGTACAGCTCCTCGGCAATCTTGTTACGCTCATCAGCCGCTGCCTTGCTCGCGGCGTCGCTCGTTGCCGTGATCCACTTCAGCGTTGCTGCGTCGAACTTGTCGAAGATGCTGTCGCGCTGCGCCAGCAGCTCCTTCCGCTTAGCAAGGTCGTGCACGGGCGCGGACTCGCCCTGCTTGGGGGGAATCCACTTGTACTTGAACGGCGACGTGCCGCCAAGGCCCTCGGGGATCTGGTCGCTGTCAATGTACTTGAGCAGGTCCTTCTCGTTCTTCGTGAACGAGATTTTCGATGCCACGACGGGGTCGATCCAGCCCTTGATGATCTGCCACACGCTCGAGAAGACCCAGGGAGCGCGGTGGATGAACAAGTAGCCCAGGCACTCCGGGTAGTACCGCTCGAAGCAGGTGAGGATGAACTTGACGACCGAGTAGTCCATGTTTGCCAGGCCGAATCCGCCCAGGTCGAACACAACCGCCGCCGTCGTAACGTCATTGTTCAGGCACAGGCGCGAAGACTCAATGACATTCAGCGTGTAGCGCTCCATGGCCTTCTCGGACTGCGCGCGCGGGTCGTGTCGCGCGACGTGGATAAACACGAGGGGGCGGCCCTGCTTGTCGTGGCCGTGCAGCGTGACCTTTCCCTCCTTATACTGGTTGATGAAGCCCTCATCCGGCTCCACATCGATGAAATACTCCTCGCCCTGCTCCAGCAGCTTCGGAATATTCCAGTCGCGGTCGCGCCAGTTCAACGTGTGGCCGAACTGAGCAATCGACTTCACGGTATCCCACTTACGCGCGCGCAGGAAGCGCAGCACCAAATTGTCGGGGTGGTCGCTGCGGACGCCGTCACGGAAGCTG
Organism: Entelexis sorbosivorans; assembly: GCA_030555795.1. Taxonomy (NCBI): domain Eukaryota; kingdom Fungi; phylum Ascomycota; class Dipodascomycetes; order Dipodascales; family Trichomonascaceae; genus Entelexis; species Entelexis sorbosivorans. Next base: position 34,886 of record JANIVK010000004.1, on the reverse strand, counting down.
GCGCGCAGCTCAGCGGCGGGGAGATTATTCGTGGCCGTGTGAAACTCGGCCACGCACTGAGCAATCGTGTACTCCTCGGCCGGTGCTGCGCCGCCGCGGAGGCCAAACAGACCGCCGGACTTTTTGGGCGCCGAGTCATCTGGCGGCGGCGCCTTCGCGCCGACCTTGGCGTCCTTGGGCGCGCCACCAGTGATCTGCAACAGAGCAAGGTACGTTTCCTTAAGACGGTACTCTTGCGTCGGCGTGAGATTGCCCAAGTAACCAGGAAGCGGCTTGTAGTCGGATGTAGAGGCAGGCATCTTATGGGGCTGCTCTGAGCTGTGACTATGATGCAAGTGGAGATGCGGCATGATAGTCTTGTCTTATATACTACTGAATGCCGATGACAGCTCGGGGAACGCTCTGGGTTGGGCGGAGTTAAACATATGATCACGTGGCGGGGAAATGACGCGGGTGGCTCCTGTCGGGTTTGGGGTGTAGCCGCGCTCGCCGCTGGGGCACGTCGAGGGGTTTCGCGGTACGAAGAGTCGTTCTCAGCACGAGACCCGAGCCAGCCACAAACGAACCGGAAAAATATAAGGTTATTTCGCTAGATAACGCCCACACAGTACGGGAGGAATTACATCGTGACCGGATTCGGAAGCCGCCCGCCGCCCCCGCTTCTTTGGAGCGCTCACGGGGCCCCGCAGTATACGCCATGCCATGTATGCCACCCACCCTAGACATTTAGCCGATCCGCGTGTTTCCCATCTTTTCCCCCCTTACCCCGCCCCCACACGCAGTGCTTATCAGGTAGAAGTTGAACGATAATGCAAGAGGGGTAGCTAGACTTGGGAACGCCAACGCGTCTAGGCGCGTATTCGCGGCCTAATTTGGTCGCGCCAAGACCGATTGTTACCGCTCGCCGGCTTAGCTAGCGCATCCTGTAGAGGTCAATTCTTAATATTTCAGATGCGTACACCGTAGAGTCGCGTGAATAGAGGCGCGGGGTACCCATGCCACTACGAAATAGATACAACGTGACTGGATGAAACAGTGGTTTCCACGAAAAAGTGTCAACGGTGGGCCGAGAATCGCACCTGGGATGCAGCGGAGAACACCTGCAAGGCGGTCCAGCCCAACCCTCAAAGTGGCGCACGCCGTGCGGATAGAGAACTAAATGCATCACGACATTAATTACCTGCATAGCCATCTAAGAAAAAAAAAAGGTTTCGGACCGGGAAATTCCTATCGCTGACTCTAGGATCTCTTGTCTCGCGTGGGAGTGGGGCATAATCCGCGCGGCATACATGCAGTTTTTTACCGCAGGACCGCAACGCCCAGTGCGGGCCAGTCGGCTGCGACCAACGCGCTGAAACGGGTTACGGGAGTGGCAGTAAGTACTAGACAGAGTAAACATTTGCAAGATTCATCCATTTAGCTTCTTCGTTTTGCGGCGCGCCTCGTTGAGGCGTGCATTCACGCGATGCACGTCCGCGTCAAGATCCTCCAGCAGCTCCGTCTGTTTCACAATCTCGTTGTGAATCCCGAGACCCAGCTCTTTCTGCCGGCTGACGGCGGCTCGCAGAGCCTCTATCTCGGCGTCTTGGTCGGCCATGCTAAGCTGCTGCTGGTACATGAGCCCGCTGTTGTTGTGTTTCCGCGTCTCGTCCGTCTCGCCGAGCACACGTTCGTGCTGCTCTACCGGCTGGGGCTCTAACGGCGGCGCTGCATCCTGGCGGTGCTCCAAGTGCCGTAAGGTTAATAAATAATTGTCAAGCTGCTGTTGCCGGCGCGCCGCTTCGCCGCGGCCCACGGACGAGCCGCCAATCTGCCGCTGCAGCTGGCCCACCAGCACCTTTGCCTGCACAACCTTCTGGCGGGATTGCGGCAGCTGCGCCGCGAGCCGTGCCTCGCCAATGAGCTTCGAAATTTCCGTGGTTGTTTTGACCCAGTCCTGAGCCGCCGTATTTGGTTTCGCAGCGCTGCGGTTCGAGTACAGTTCGAGGAAGCTGTTCAGCGCCAGACTCTCCGCAAAGTCGGGCAAGCGAACCAGCGCCCGCAGCATGGCCTCTAAATCGGAGCGCCGCTGCTCGTAGTCCACGGATTGCCACAGCGAGGGCTTGGGCGGCGGCGGCACGGCAACGGGCTCGCCCATCTCCTCCTCCACGCGCTTCGCCAGGTCGAGAAAGTCGTTGTAGCGCTTCAGCACCACATACGGAACTATGCCCTCCCCCGGGTCCACATTTACCTCGTACAACACAGGCTTGCCCTTGCGATACTGGGGAATCGATACCGACACTGGCATGTGGCGGTGAGAGGTGGTAACGTAAACAAGCGCTACACAACTGCTTCCACCGAGTGCGCAGTTAAGCGGCACGTTGCTTGGCTGCCGTGATGGCCGGAACTCTGCTACTTCACAATCGAACGGAACTATAATGCACAACTCGGGCTCGTAGCAATTCCGTTTTTATGTCATGAGCAGACGAGACCCGAGCACAAGTAGAAACGAGTAGACGAACAACTGAGTATGGCTCTAGCAACGAAATTAGTTTTACGCTCACAGAGGCCCACGAATGGTTTTTACTGGTATTTAGGACCTGCTCTTTACAGTGTTTGGTCAAAAGAATCGCGGGCGCGACTTGGCCACGGAGTCGGCCGCGCGCGCAGCCAGGATACGGTCATTACGCGTGGACTCGCTGTCTTTTTTCTTTGTTTACTACTTTCGCGGTGTTTCGGTTCTTCAAGAGTATGGCGCGCCCGATCGTTCTGAGTGGCCCGAGTGGTACAGGAAAGTCGACCCTTTTGACGAAGCTCATGGGCGAGTTCCCCGGCAAGTTCGGGTTCAGCATTTCCCACACGACGCGGCAGCCGCGCGCCGGCGAGACGAACGGCAAGCAGTACCACTTTGTCACTGTGGACGAATTCAAGGGCCTTATCGACGCGAAGAAGTTTATTGAGTGGGCGCAGTTCGGCGGCAACTACTACGGCACGTCGATCCAGGCCGTGGACGATGTGACGAAACAGGGTACCATCTGCATTCTCGACATCGATATGCAGGGCGTCAAGAGCGTGAAGAAGACGGCTTTGAACCCGCTGTTTCTGTTCATTGCGCCGCCGAGCTTCGAGATCCTGAAGCAGCGCCTCACGAGCCGGGGCACGGAGACGCCCGAGTCGCTCGAAAAGCGTCTTGCTGCGTCCAGCGCCGAGATCGAGTACTCTAAGCAGCCTGAAGCATACGACCTTGTCATTGTGAACGACGATTTGGACAAGGCGTACGCGGAGCTCAAGGATTTCATCACGAAGCATGAGCAGCTCTAAAGTTCCCGTGTGTGCGCACCCCACATACTGGCCAGCATACTACTGCAACTAGCAGCTTAATTCGTTAGACATTACATAGAGCTAGCGACCGCGCAGCGCAGCCTTTATAGACCACCACAAAGCGGGAATTGATCAGTGTGCGGCGTGGAGCATCGGCGTCTATCACCGGCGCCCCCCTGCTTCGCAATGGCCTATGTCGACGCCAGAGATAATTGATTAGACCCCGCCTGCGCCTGCTAGACACCTGGATCTTGTTCCAGCCACTAGGCGCTGCTGCGCGCACCCACTGCCATCGCCGTTGTACATATACCACCTGAGTCATCGCTTCTCCGTTGAACCCGCTTCATCCAGTCAAGCACGAAAACTAGACACCACAATGCCCGGCGTTCCATTGCCAAGCAGCATAGTCGGCGCCGACCAGCCGAAGGAGTCTCTAGGCGAAAAGCTTCTTCGCAAGAGCAAGGAGCATCCGCTTGTGCCAATCGGGGCAACCATGACCTGTGCGGCGCTATACCTCTCAGCCCGCGCGCTGCGCCATGGGGACCCGCGCCTAGCAAATCGCATGTTCTTCTGGCGCGTTGCTTTCCAGGGCTTCACAATTGCAGCTCTCATTGGCGGCGCCATGTATTTCGGCGACCAGGATGTCGGAGGCTACAAGGGCACGCCGCAGGAAAAGATGCGGATGAAGGCAAAGGAGCGCGAGGCCATGTGGATCCAGGAGCTTGAACGCATTGAGGTGGAGGCGCAAAGAAAGCAGCAGCAGGCAGAGGCCCTTAAGCAGAAGCTGGCCGCTGAGCTGGAACGGGACGAGCGCTCAGGTCGTTAGCTGCGCCTGTGGCCGTGCAATGTTGCTTTGTTCGCAGCAATGCCTTTTGTTGATGCTGGGCCGCACATACTCGTTTCCACATTTAGACACTACGCCCGTTCAGCAGAACCCATGTACATATTCAACTCACTCTGTATTTGTGCCACCGAATTCGTTTTATTTCTTTATTCTTTTTGTAACAAATCAGCATTCAGCTTTAGTATAAGGCTCCTCTTTTGTACCAGCATTAGGATGCGCACCGCGCAGCATTGGCTCTGTCTGTCGGTAAGGGATCGGCTGAACCGCGTGACCCGGACGTGTAAGTAGTTTAGCACATGTAAGCTAAGCAGTTGCGAACCACCCGTAAATAAGCTCTCTACTAGGTCATGGAGACGCCCTTCATCGCCACTTTCTCGGTGGAAGATAGTCACAAAAGCGACATATTCGCTTTGGCGTCGTGCCCAAAATACACGTTGGCCGCCAGCGGCGATGGTACCATCTCGCTGTGGGATAATGCCAACGTGAGCGACACGCTAACGGCTCTGAACCAACAGCCCATCCGCGCCGGCGTGCACCACCTCGTGGCGGACACGGCAGGCAACTATGCTGTCGCAGTGTCCTTTGACGGCAAAGTCCACGCGTTCAACTTGAAGACTCAGAAGCAGCTGCCGCTTTCGTCGTGCGACAAGCTGAAGGGCATCTGGTCCTGCGCGATCTCAGGCTCCGTCACGGCCCTCTCTAGTCTCCAGGGCACTGTGTATGTGGTTGATGTTGCTGAGGACAAGCTTTTAAATGAGTTCCACGAGCCGAGCAGCGGCGGCGACATGGGCAGACAGCCCTGCCTTTGCGTCGACATTTCGAGCGACGCAAACTTCATTGTTGCGGGCTATGAATCGGGCAAGACTCGCGTGTACAGCGTCGAAACGGGCCGTCTTATATACACGCTTCCGAGCCACGTCTCGCAGCCGCGCTGCGTCAAGTTCAATCCGCAGGCTAACCTAATTGCCGTCACGGGCGACGAAACGATTGCTCTGTTTTCGCTGAATGGCGGATCCTATCTTGGCTCGCTTTTGGGCCACGAGTCTTTCGTTTATAGCATTGATTTCGACGAGGCCGGCGAGCGCCTCCTCAGCGTGTCTGGAGACGGCAAGACGCGTGTGTGGTCTCTCGACACGCGCGCCACCGTGTTTACCGTCTCGGACTCGAACTTCCCACTGTTTGCATGCACCTGGGTGCCGGGGCGAACGAATATCATTGGCGGCTCGCCAGCCGGCTTTGCAACCGCCGGCGTCGATAAAGTCCTACGCTGGTACCGCGAGGCGTCTGGATCGTCGAACGATATTTAGCGCGGCTATTTATTCACAGAACTAGGTCTGACCTGTTCATCTGTAGCTTAGTCCACACAGCTCGGGCTTGCCATGAGCCAGTGAGTAGTTGGTATACGGCGCATGCTTGCTGCAAATGCCGCTGTTCAGGCGCGCTATATCCTAAACTTATAAATATGTTGTGAGCACGCCTAGCGCCGGCATTCGTTCCGTTAGCTCGTTATAAACGGGTTGTCGAGCCTTGCCGCGGTAGCATGAAAAGCGTTTGTCACTGGCTCCTCCCGTATGATACTTAGACGCCGTGCGTTTGACCACGTTAGTCCACCTTGAGCGGCACCGTCTGTTGTACTAGTTATAAGCTCGTCCGAGGCGAGTTCGTACTTGCTCATCCAGAGAATGATATCGCCATTGTTCGGGTCGCGTGCGTGCGCCTTCATGAACCACTCCCCCGCCTTTTCCCGCTGCCCAGCGCCAGCAAACATTAGAGCCCCAGCAAGGAGCACGTAAATGTCTCCTTTGGACAATTTAACCGCTTCAACAAGCTTCGCTTTGCGCCGCGGCGGCGGCGCCGCCAAAATGGCTTCCCACCACAGGAGACCATACGAGGCACAGCTTCGCAGGGCCTCCTCAATGACGTGCGCCACGGGTAAGCCTGCATGCTTTTCCAGCAGAATTCTCTGCAACCACAGTGCACCATCATCGGAATACTCGCCAATAGCTTGCGACAGCACTGCGCGGCGGGCTATGCTTGAACCGGACTTGAGCGACAGTTCGCGCCACAGCACTCGGCGTTTTTCATCTGACGTGGGAACCCGGTTCAATCCCTCCCGTAGAACGCCGAGGGCATGATCAGCGTCAAGGCGCGATTTAGCCAGATAGAGCTCGGCGGTCTCTGGCCACCGAGAGATGCCTTCATTCACAGTGTCAAGTGCTTCAACAAGGCGGCCGCTCACTTCGTAAATTTCAACTAGTCGAGCCAGGAGTACTGGGCTGCCGCTCGCTCGAGAACGAAGAAGGGCAATCGCCGCTTCTTTACGGCCACGCAGCAAAAGGTTCTCTACTGCGACGGGCAACAAGGTGTCACTCGATAATTCTTCGCATTTCTCTAGGGCCGCTTGCACATCGCCGCCTGCAGCGATATACTCAGACCATAGTCTGCTGCTCTGTGGAAACTCTTGAACCGCCCTTTCGAGGACTTTAGGGTCGGACTTTGCCCACTCAATGTAGAGGTGCTCGGACTTAGGCAAGACCGAATAAATGAGACTCTGCATCTCGGGCGTGATATGCTTCTCGCTGAGCTCGCTCGCGCTCACTTTTAGCGAGCGAGCTAGCGCAGCGGCTACGTGCGAATCTTCAGGCGGTAATGCGAGCAGCATGTCGATAAGCTCGTGGCGAGGTATCGTCTCATCGACGACTGCTTTCTGTACATGATGTTCCAAATCAGCACCTTCTGATTTCTGAGCTGTGAGCAGCCATATGTGACGGCTATGCGGGCACTTCTGCGAAGCTTCAAGCAGCACGTTATACTCGTCCGCGCCACTCCGCTCTATGAGTGCCGTCCATATGTCCTCGTTGTCCGGAAGGAACTCCACTGCGGTACGCAAGATCTCTAGCTTCGCCTGCACGTCCTCCTCGAATCGGACAGCGAGAAGCCACAACTGCGCGCTAAGCGAGCAGTGCAGCAGCGCTTCGTGCGTAACCTGGGCCTTCATAGCGTCAGTTGGTTCGAGCGCCACGGCCCGCAGCCAGAGCTGCTCGCTCTCGGGGCACGCGCGGCATCCCTTTGCCGCGATTGCGCGGGCCTCGGTGCTGTTTGGGTGCATCTCTATGCTCGCAAGCCATATTTCGGGACTCTGCGGACACACGAGCGTGCCCTTCTCGATGATGACGCGCGCCTTTTTGTGGCGCGCCGCCTGCTGCTCGAGTCGCGCCAGGGCAAGAAAGCCCTCGGGATTGCGCGGCTCGGCCCTAATCATGCTTTCGAGCATCAGCCGCCGGCGGCGCAAATCGGCTAAGCGCTGCTCCTCGTCCTGCTGAGCAAGAATGAGCGTGTCCGGCACGGCATAGTTCCGCTTAAGGGCGCGCTCATCTTCGCGCAACCGTTTGTTGCGGTGCGTGAGGTCAGAAGCTTCGGGAAGGCTCGCCCATTCGTCAATTGAGACGTGCGTCAGATCCGACTTGAGCGGTGCACCGAGATCAGGAGCTGCCTCTGGCCGCTGCTTCCTTTTGGCGTGGCTCGCGGCTAGCCTCGTTTCGACTGCAGCATATATGGCCTCGGCCTCGGCGTTCTCGCGCTTCGCTCGCGTCGAAGCCGTCCCATTGGCGTCCGCGAAGCGGTCGCGCGCAGCACCCGGCGAACCCGCCTTGCCTCTGGCCGCAGCGCGCGCCGGAAATGAGTCGTCACCCCCGCCACGCTCAGCGGTGGTACTGAACCCCACTGCGCCCCGGCCCACGCCGGCCTTATAGCCCGGCGGGGCCGGCATGCTCAGGAAATCTTTCCCCACAAACTGCATGCCACAAAATACACCACCACTAATGCCCCAGGGTCAGGGATGGGGTGCCTCGAGGACCATGGCGATATGCAGATCCTACCTGATCAGTGATGAACGGCGGCTGGCGGCCACTTCGGCGTTCGAGGATCCGTTCAAGCCTGGTCTGTACTTTACACATGCGGGTTTTCCGGGACGTGCGATCGCCACTCGGATGTGCGCCGCCTCGCGGAATCACTTTAATGTATGTGTACACATTCGAGGTGCTGGCAAAGCAAATGGCCTGGCATTTAGATGATGCCACCCTCGTCCGCTGCAACACGACGACCTTGAGCTAATTTTACTGCGCGCTAGTCTCGGCGCGGACCTTCCCCATATCCTCGCCGAGCTAGGGTAGTTCATATCGCATAGGGTAAATGAGTGTCATCATCACCCGCCGGCGAACTGACGGGACGTGCCGCCACTTCTCTCGCTCGTTGTGATGCATCTCGTGTTTCTCATCCATGGGCTCCTCGGGAACCCATCCCACATGCTCAGCATGAAAGAGAGCCTCAAGAGCGCCATGGAGTCGCAGTACAAGAAGGAAGTGCTCGTCTACCGCGCTCAGGCCATGAGCGCCATTGCGACCTTTGACGGCGTGGAGAAGAACGCGCAGCGACTGCTCGTAGAGCTTCTCGCCAAGATAGAGGAAATCAAGCCCACGCATATCTCAATTGTGGGGTACTCAATGGGCGGGCTGTGTGGCCGCTATCTTATCGGCCTGCTGCAGGACGCGCAGACGTTTGACAAAATCATACCCGTGCTCTTTGCCACCTTCGCTACGCCGCATCTCGGCTCAATGTACACGAAGGAGGGTGCGTTCGGCAAGGCGTTCAACTTCGTCGGCGCGCACGTTTCCGGTGACACGGGCCCCGATCTTTTCGGCACGAGCACGCTTCTGACCGACCTGGCGGATCCGGCAAAATCCTTTTACCAGGGTTTGAAGCGCTTCGCGTACTTGTACATTTTTGCGAACGCGTTTGGCGACCGCACAGTGCACTTCTGGTCATCGTACCTGGCGCCAAAGAACCCGTTTGAAAAGCGTTCGAAATTGGACTTGCACCTTTACGAGTCGGTGCCCATCATGATTGATATGAGCAAGTCACGCTGCGTCGACACAGCGGTTGTCCTGCCTGAGCGGCCGCTCAAGGATCGCATAGCTCGCAACGCAATCAAAGTGGCTCTGCCCGTGTTCCTTGTGGTCCTTGTGGGTGCCATGGGCACTCTGACCGTGATCTCGAGGACACGGCAGAAGCTGAACGGAGGTGACGACAACATGGCGACGCTGAACAGGATCCTAGACCGCGACCGGGGCAGTGAGGCCGTCGCTGGAGGCGTGGGCTCCGCCTTGGAGGATACGCTCGACTTCGTGGGTCCAGGAGACCGCGCCGCTCAGGTCGAGAAGGAGGAGACGGAGGGCCTACCCCAGCCATCCTTGGACGGCGGCTTCGTCGGGCTCGTTGAATCGGCTCCTTCGAGTCTTTATATCTCCCCAGAGTCGCTTGCTCAGATGGAGTCTTTGAATAAGCTGCCGTGGAGAAAGTATGCTGTCGCATTCAGCAGAATACATACTCACGGTGACATAGTGGACAGAAAACAGGACTCTGTACAGGGCAAGCAGCTCATGAACTTCTTTGCTGATCGTTTCGTGGAGTGCCACAAAGAGCAATACCGGCGCCGCAATAAGTTATAGACTTACATAGAATCACTTCAAACTGTAAAATAATATAGCGGGGCCTACTTAGGGGCGGTAATGCCTTTACGCGCAGTTCATCGTATTGACGAGTCAATAGTGCGTGTTCATTTCTCTTGAAGTGCGGCCAAAGGCAGTTGGCAGATACGATCGTTACAATTTCGTACCTATGTATGCTTTAACTTGTCTACTTTCAAGGTCTTGGGCGCTTGGTCTAGTGGTATGATGCATCCTTCGCAAGGATGAGGTCTCGGGTTCGATTCCCGAAGTGTCCACATTCTTTTTTTCTTAGGTGTCGCTGCAATTAATGTCGTGCAATGTGATGACGTTAGGTCAGGAGCCACTTTTTTTCTCGGTAGGAATCAAATGCTAACGTACTCCTCTGATTTATCGGCTTTCGGTAAAGCACGTTACTACGTTCTCCGCCTCTGTTCTATAAGATTCCTTTCGCAGTCTCTCGGCTTGGACATATATTGGGCGCTTGGTCTAGTGGTATGATGCATCCTTCGCAAGGATGAGGTCTCGGGTTCGATTCCCGAAGTGTCCAGTTCCTTTTTTTTCTAACTTCCGTACGGCTACAGCGTGTGATACGTATGTTTCACGCGCCCTTTTTGGGCGCCATTATCTTTTCGTCTCTGTAATTTGGATGCGATGCCTTTATGAGCATTTGTAGGGCAGTAAGCAGCTAGAATTATCCTTACTGTATATCACTTACAAGCGTTTTAGACAATCTATTGCAGCGTCACGTAGCTAGCCGGGAACAGACCGACCTTGCCCTTTGAGTTCTTACCGCTCCACCAGTCCTCGGAGGGGAACTCGATCTCGGTGATCTTTTCATTTTCCTCGAACTCGAGCTCGTCGTCGTCGCCAGCCTCATAATCGTACTGCGCAATCGCAACCTTTCCGGCCGAGCTCGGCGCTTCAGACTCCTGTGTCGCCTGCGCCTTTGGCGCGCTCTTAGAGGACGCACTCTTTCCCTTGATCTCCACAAACTCAGCCGGGAACAAGCCAACATCTCCAGCTGAGTTCCTGCCTAGGTACCAGTTCTCATCAACCTCTTGGATCTCAGTGATTGTCTCGCCAACCTTGAGACTGATCTCGTCATCGTCCTCTTTCTCGTGCTCGAACTGGGCGACACCAGTGAGCCCGTCGTCTGAGGCAGCTGCAGACTCGGTTGTCTCGTCAGGCTCATCGCGCACAGGCTCGGCGCTCTTCGCGGGAGCACCGTTCGACCGCTTGGGCGCCGGAGGCGCTTCCTCCTCTTCCTCAGACTCCTCCTCCTTCGCGGCGGCCTTGGCTGGTGCCGCGCGCTCAGGGCTGCTCTTAGATTCCTCGCCGTTGGAGGACGACTTCGCGGCAAAGCGCGCGGCGAACGTCGACACATTGCCTCTCGGGGCCTCGTCCTTGTCCTCGTCCTGCGGCGAGGAGGAGCTGCTCTTATCGTCACGCTGCGGACCGCGGCTCGGCAGCGACGGCGAGTCTTCTTTGTGCTGTCCGAGGCGGGCCTTTGCAAGCTGCGCAGCGACTGAGATGGGCTCGTCATCATCCTCTTTTTCATCCTCTTTATCGTCGCCCTTGCGGCTGGTTGCCGGTGTGCTTCCGAATGATGCTCCACGAGACGGTGCGCTCGTGCTCGCGCTCGTGCTCGTGCTCGTGCTCGAGCGCGTGCTACCGCCCCTAGATGGTCCTGGTCGCGACGACGAATCGAATTTCGGCTTTGCGGCTCCGATACTGGCCTGGAAAGCCTTCATGCGATCCGACAACGAGCCAAGTTGAGGCTGCTCGTCGTCGTCATCGTCGCCGCCAGCAGGGCGGCTACGCGTCGTGGTCGACGAGCTCAGTTTCGGGGCAGGCTTCTTCTCCTCGGCCTCCTCCTCACTGTCGGCCGAGTCATCGCGCTTCGAAGCAAGCTTAGGCGTCGGGGTTTTACGTGCAGGAGTCGGGACATCAGCGTCTTCCTTCCGGGCCTTTAACTCCTTCTCCTTGCGAGCCTGCTCCCTGATGGCCTTGAGATCAACCTTACCGACCGGCTTGTAGGACGATTCGATCTTCTCGACACGCGCATCCGCGAACTTGGAGTTCTTTCCCGCTTCGCGGATAGCCTTCAAGTCGATCTTGCCAACGGGCTTGTAAGACGTGCCCGAGTTGAGGCCCGAGATGCCGCCTGATTTACGCTCGTCCTCTTCCTCGTCCTTCGGCTCGTCCTTTGACTCGTCCTTCGGCTCGTCCTTCGGCTCGTCCTTTGACTCGTCCTTTGACTCGTCCTTCTTGCTAGCCTTCTTAGGCTCATCCGCATCCTCTTCTTCGTCCTCTTCCTTCACTACGGCCTTAGAACGGGGTGCCCGCTTCTCAGAGGCAGGCGCAGAGCCCTTATGGCCCTTTCGCAGCTGCTCGAGCTCGTCCCGCACGCTGCTCTTGTAGCCGCTGCCATTTCCGGAGTGCAGCTCGCGCTCCTCGACGTTCTGCGCATCGCCCCAGTCCTCTTCGTTCGCGCCGTCCTTCGCCGTCACGTAGGCGGGCTTTGTCGACGGCGCGGGTTTCGTTGCTGCCGCGTATTTCGAGCCAGCCGCGGCGGCGACGCGGTCGAGAACAATGGAGGGGCTCAGTTCATCGCTGCTGCGCGCAGTGATCTGCACGTGGTGGCCCGGGAACTGCTTCGCGACGGCGGACATGTGGGCGTTGAACACCATGCGCTGGCGCGTCGGCACGTTCTCGCCGACCCATCCCACGAGCACGATTTTGTTGATTGAGTTGAATTCCACCTGGGCCAGGCCGTACTGTACCTTCGCGTCGTCGAACGCGTCGACAAACTCGTCGAGGTCGCCCGGGCCGCTGGCGCCAGGCTTCAGCACATTTTTGGCCGCCGTGTAGTTGAATACGGCCCAGGTCGTCTCCGGGTCCGAGGAAACAACACTCTCGTACGCCCGCTTCAAATCCGGACCGTACTCCTTCAGGTCAATCGCGAACGACATTTGGGGGTTCTCGGAAGCGTGTTTGGTAGGTGTTGCGCGGTGGTGGGGCTGGCACTTAATGGCCTTATGTCACGCGCAAGTGATCAGGCCCAATCAATCTTGCGCGAAGCGCTGCCGCCCGCTTCGGGCATGCAGAGCCCCTGCGGCGAGCATCTGCTAGTTTAAGAACAATAACAGCTTTGAAAAACGAATTAATTAGTGTGCGCTGCTGTTGACTTATTCTGCGCAAGAAAGAGTCACACGTGAGGTGCGTCGCGTTTCTTGGCACCGGCCACGTAGCACGCTTTTCGGTCGAGAGTCTACGCATTAAGTGTTCAACAAGTAGCAGACCTCTCTAAATCTGTATATGAATGCTTTGTTTACACCGTGAACAGTGACGAAAGTGCCGATCTGAGTGAGTGAGGGGCTGCGGCTCTGCGGCCCCCTTCGGGCCGCATGTGATTTTCTAGATTTGGCTTGGGACAATAATAGAACCGGCGCGTCCTAAGCGGACTGTCTCGCTCTCTTGCGGCATTAGGCCGCAATCGTGCTACGCGTGCCAGTGCGATACTCCGCGGAGCAGTTCTTGATCAAAACTATCAAGGTAGACGATCTGGCTGCATGTATATATACACACAGGTTCCGGTGAGCTGATGGTATCCAGAACTATATAGGGTTTATGCACTTATCGCACCTGCAAGGTTTATGCACAAGCTATTATAACCCTACGGTGAGAGAAATGGTTATGGGGATGAACGCTTCCGTTGGCGGGGTGATGTACCGTTGGCGGCGGCTTACAGCCCGATGCATCACCCACGCATATTATTTGAACAAGCTTTGGCAGTGGTATGAGCCTGCACAGTAATATATGTCTCGCCATATGTATCGGCTATAGTCTCCGTGCTCCTCCTTAGTTTCCTAATAATCGTCGGCCAATAAACTTTGGGCAATAAGCTCTGGCGACAGGGCCCTTGCATCACCATTATGGTAATTTCGACGAAACCTGCCATTACACACATATTTGCCGTCGCGGGTGCTAGTGCTTTTATTACAACGAGGCAAAAAGCGCCCGCAAGCGCACGCCTCCCGCCAACACCGAGCAGCAATAGCCTGTGAATAATTGCATAATTTTGGCTATATTTATTGACGCCTATATTGAGAGCAACGCCGGGCTCCAGGGTTTCACCGGTAAAGACTTCCTCATGGCTTATATCGCGTGGGCCGAGGGGGGCGATCATACTGCGCGGCAGCGCTGAGACCTCGGCGGAGCCCGTGCCCAACGGAAAAATTAAGTCCGCGCAGAGCATATGAATGCGCGATACTTCCCGATAGATAGAATTTTTTGCACTACGAGGGACGAACTCTCGGTCGAGTTTGAGTGTTTCTTCTTCTCGCGCCGAACGCAGTGATGCTGCCGCAGAGTCATAGCATGGCTACTCACCGACGTACGACTTGGGCGTGTCTCGTGCATATACCCTTGCCTAGGCTGCTCCGAATTGAGGCGGCGTTACATCAGCAGCTGTGCAGGAGGTCGCCTGGCAGCACAAATTGGGAGTGGCTCCTTATTAACCTCACAAACCAACCGATAAAAGAGCGGACCCGTCGTCTCTCTTCCTAGCTCCGACAGCTCGCAAAAGCCCGGGCTGGAGTGTCTCATTTGGATTGCCTCATCTAATTGACGACACTCAGTCTGTGTCCTTGTTCCAGTCGTCTCTGGTCCTGCGTCCCAGCCCGAAGCCCACTTGATTCCAACTTCCGTCGCTCCTTACCTTCATTTCCTGTCACTCCTTTTTCCCTTCTAATGAGCGAAATCAACATGGATTTCAGCTTCCCGGCGGCCCCGGCGCCGACACCGTCCTCTGCTCCGGGGCTGGCCCCGCCCTTTGGCCACCCGCAGCGACCCCTCTCATTCTCGCCGCAGTCGCGCCCGCGCCGGCATGCGCACCGCCGCAGTGCCGCCATGTCGGAAGACCTGAAGGCCACTGATCTGTCTGTGCTCACGGCGCCACAATTAGCCGCGTCGTCGGTCGGGCCGTCGGTCGGGCCGTCGAGTTCGCCGAGCTCAATGTCGCTGCGCAGCAGCGCCAGCGGCTCCAGCAGCACGAGCGGTGTGCCCACGAGTGCCAGTTCCGGTGCAAACGCGAGCAGCTCTGGCGCGAGTGCTGTCACGTTCGCGCCACTGCCGCAAGTGCCACCAATGCCGGCCCGCGACGCGAGTCCGCTGCGGCGCAGCTCGTTCGATCTGCGCGAGTCGCGACCGCGTATGCCCTTTGCGAGCTCTCCAACGCCGCCAACGCCCCTGAGGCGCCTAGGCAATGTCGGGGAGCCTGGGCAACTTGTGCCGGCATCGCCGACGTCGTCGCCGTCGCCGTTGCTGCCGTCGCCGCGCGAGGACGGCACGGGAAACCGGCGCAAGCCGCGGGACCGGTCCAAACGGCGGTCATTCGTGCGCGTCTTCAAGCGCTCTCGCGACTTCGACTCCGGCGGGGACGAGACGCTGACCCTGCAGGACAACAACCAGGACCCCGTGCAGCGGCTGCCGTCACCCACACCTCCTGTCGCGCCGCTCGAGCCGCCACGCACGCCGGAAATGTCGAGCCCGATCCTGACGCCGCGAAACAGCGGCGAGGTCCTGCGCGACCTTGAGCCGCAGCCGCCGAGCATTGACCTCGACGAGGCTTTGAGTTGCTCGTTTGAGCACCGCAAGCCCGAGGGCATTCTCGAGTCTCCGTTTTCGAAGGCGTCGAGCATCATTGGGCCTGTGCTTGAAGAAGAGGAGGAAAGCGACAGCGCGTCGCTGGCGTCCCTGTCTCAGATGCGTCCTGGCGCCATGCTCCACAAGGCGAACTCCGTGCACAGCGGGTCGTCCTTCAGCCGCAGCAGTGGCTCTTTGAAGCCGAGCTCGCGGCCCATCAACATATCCAACACGACGCCGATTCTGTTGTCGCCGTCCCGCGGCGAACCGTCTCCGCACGAGAAGCGGTCGTTCCCACCAGCTTCGCGAGGCCAGGCTCCAGACCAGCTGTCCCATCTTGCCATTGTCGAGCCGAAGTCCTCGCCTCCAAAGCCAGCAGCCGAGGCGCGAGCCCCGAAGGGACACGCTCGCCGCCGCAGCCTAATTTCCCGCATAATGGGCAGGAACCATTAAGATAAGTTATTTGCTAGGAGAAGCCCTGCTTTCCAGCCGGTTGTTTTGTAGATTTTAGACTTAATTAACGTTACGCGACATTTTCAATTGACCCATTTGCATACTTACACACTAACATGACTATGGGGGGCCGGGCTGTGAGGAGCATATTAGTGCAGTACGCGTGCTGATTGAGGCGCATACGGACGCGTCTTCCAGAGTAGCCCGTATAATGGCGTGAGGAAACACACACAGGATCGAACATATATAGATATGCAGCAAGAAATGTGATATGCGTCGCTACGACTGCTACTGTTTTCGACGCAAGTGCCGGCCGGCTAACTTCCCGATCCGCTACGTCATCGCTGCCCAAATGGGGACCGTTCTCGGCCCCAACCCTGGCATGCATTACCCTGCTGCCCTGCTGCCCTGACACGCGGGAACACACGCTCGGCACCAAGAGTCACGAACTACTGTCCGGGCGCCTCTCCACACAGATTCGTCCATTTATATCGACTTGCCGGCAGCGCTTTGGGCTCCACTTCGGCTCAGAATGCATCTCGTCATCCTCGTCCACGGGATGTGGGGCAATGTGAAGCACTTCGACTACATTGTCGCGCAATTGGAGGCCGCGGGCGGCGCGTGCGTGAACGCAAGTGCCGAGGTACCGGAGGCGTGCCAGCTTGCCGTGTACTGCACACAGAGTAATGAGGGCTACTTCACGTACGACGGCGTCGACGTGTGTGGAATGCGCGTGGCTAACGAGATCACGAACGTCATTGCGTCTCTGGAGCAGAGCGGCACGAGAGTGGCACAGCTCAGCGTGCTAGGGTACTCCATGGGAGGTCCCATTGCGCGGTACGCGATTGGGCTGCTGTACTCGCACGGGCTGTTTCAGAAAGTGCAGCCGCGCACGTTTGTGACGATCTGCAGCCCGAACGTTGGCGCCAACATTCTCGGCCGCACGCTCAGTGCGCGCCTCTTCAACGGCATTGGCACCTGGTCAATGGCGCGCACGTCGCAGCAGGTCTTTCTGCGGGATCGTGCGCGAGGCAATAGTCCCCTCTTCCTTGTGATGACGGACGCGGGCACGCCATGGGCGAAGGCGCTGCAGCTGTTCCGGCGCCGCGTTCTGTACGCGAACGTTGTGAACGACCGCCGTTGCAGCTATTATACAGCAGCCGTAGAGGATGAGGACCCGTTCGCGCGCGTTGACATCAACACGCTAGCCGGCCCGTACGTGCACGGCTACGAACCGGTCGTGTTGGCCGGCGTGAAGCCCGAGTTCGCTCAGACACCGCCGCCAGAACCGCGAAAGCCAGGCATGCTCGTCTGGCTTCTGCAGCGCGCGGCCAGACTCGGCCGCCTGTGCAAACTTGTGCTGCAAATCGGCGTGGTTGTGCCCACCTGGTTTGTCGCATTCTGCTTGAACGCCTCCTACCAGTTCGCCGCGTCGCGCCTGCGCACTTACTCGGTGCTGCAGAGCGGCTTGCACATCCCCGAGTACGACCTGTCGCAGCTTCTAGAGGACCAGGCCGACGACATGGTGGAGGATATGTACTCGACTGTGGACCGCCAGGAAGAGTCGAAGCGCCTCGCACTCACTCCAGTGATGCGGAAGCTGGAGGAGCAGTTTAACGCCCAGAACTGGGAAAAGTACCCCATCCGCATCAAGGATACAACGCAGGCGCATGCAGCAGCAATTATGCGGCATCCGAAGCGCGAGTCTTTTTGGGAAGGACGCGTCGTTGTCCGCCACCTCGTCGAAGTGCTTTTAAATGCTGACTTCTGAGGGCTGACTTCTGAGGGCTGACTTCTGATGGCTTGTTTGTTTGTTTTCTTTTTCTCTCGTAGTGCATTCCTGTAAGTCCTCGTTTAGGGCTGAATTTTAGCAATTGTTTGTTCGCTGTCATGCAGTGCCGTGGCCGCCGTTAAAAGAGCTCTTTCTTGAACGCTGTTCAACTCTGTACCCTTGTTTAGTCTGCGTGCACCGCCGTGAGCCACTGCTCGTAAGTTCAAATTTAGCTCAAGTGGCTCACTTTTATGGTAACAACAGTATATAAGGCTTCGTTACAAGACTACGCGTTGCATGCCACTAAAAATACGCAAAAAAAAGGAGGCTCTTTCTTGGCAGCTCAATTTACCTGAATTACCTACAGTGTACAAGAAGGCGAATAAGGAGCTTGTTGATCGCCTAGACTTTGGCCCCCCGTCATACGGCCTAGACCTGCCGTGACAAACGCAGCGGTTCGAAAATAATAACACTGTAAGTGGCCCGATGAGTAAGTTGACTTTTTCAATGCGTGCTGCTGCTCTGAATCGCGACACTAACGAGACGAAGATCCAGATTGCGCTGTCGATCGACGGCGGTGCTGTCGAATTGCCTGGCCAGGCCGCGGTGCCGAGCTCTGGCGAGTCGCAGACTGGCGGCGGCCAGACCATCTCGGTGAGCACGGGAATCGGATTTTTGGACCACATGCTGCACGCGCTGGCCAAGCACGGTGGGTGGAGCCTCAAAATTGCATGCAAGGGCGACTTGCACATTGACGATCACCACACGGCCGAGGACTGTGGCATTGCGCTGGGCGAGGCGTTCAAACAGGCGCTGGGCGCCGTGCGCGGCGTGAAGCGCTTTGGCTTTGGATTCGCGCCGCTCGACGAGGCGCTGTCGCGCGCCGTTGTAGACCTGTCGAACCGCCCCTACGCTGTCATAGATCTGGGTCTCAAGCGCGAGAAGATCGGCGATCTTTCGTGCGAGATGATCCCGCATGTGCTGGAGAGCTTTGCGCAGGCAGCAGGTATCACTATGCACATCGACTGTCTTCGGGGGTTCAATGACCACCACCGTGCCGAGTCGGCCTTCAAGGCGCTGGCAATTGCCATCCGCGAGGCGTGCTCGTTCACGGGCCGCGACGACGTGCCGTCCACGAAGGGCGTGCTCCGTTAAACACTTTGCCTTTGTTCAAGACAATGCGTAGCATGATTAGGTGCCTCATGAGCATTGTGTAACTCACGAGCGTTGTGCAAGTGCACGCTATAAATGGCATGTCGTGTGGCAAGCGCGAATGTGCCGAGCTAACAGACGAAGCTCTGCGGCTTCCACATTATTGTGTAGTATTACACCACTAATAGATTTCCTAATAGGCGTAGATCCGCCGCGATTGTGGCCTTTCTATTGAGCAAGTAGCGCAGCGCTCCGTGGCTTCCGCGTCGCTTCACAGGCCCCCGATGTAAATCCCTAATCCGTGCGGCTCTAATTTTGTATGCAATTGAATGAACCGTTCACTTTAAATATACTAATCCCATTGAGCTTGGGCCCTTTTATTTCGTCGAGTGAGCGAGTGAGTTTGCAGCGTGAAGCCGCGCATTGTTTCGCACCTGCTGCCCCTTGTCAGTTAGTTCCTCTGGGCTAGGTGCGTCTTAGGCAGGTCACGTCTATTTTCAAATCGAGGAGCTCGCGCTTACGTCAGTGGCGTCTGGCCTAGGGGAAGAAGACGCGGCTAGATTCAGCGGAGATTTACCGCTCAGACACATTGCGTCGCGGAGCCACTACACAGAATGGTTTCTGCGGAGCCACTGACAGTAGGCCAGTTTCGCCGCGGCGAGGTCATTGGGCGCGGCAACTTCGGTGTCGTGTACAAGGGTGTGGACATGAAAACGAAGCGCGTCGTAGCGATCAAGACGCTCGATCTCGATGCTGGCGTGGACGAGGTTGAGTCTGTGCAGCATGAGGTAGCGCTCTTGTCACGGCTCTCGTCGGCCGAGTCGTCGAACGTGACGAAGTATTTCGGCTCGATGATGGCTGGCTCGAAACTGTGGATTATTATGGATCTCTGCTCGGGCGGTTCGGTGCGCACTTTGCTCAAGGGTGGCCCGCTCGACGACCGCAGCCTGAGCGTGATATTCCGCGAAACGACGACTGCTGTGGGCGCCATTCACCGCGAGGGGATCATCCATCGCGACATCAAGGCGGCAAACGTCCTCATTACGATGACGGGCCAAGTGAAGCTTTGCGACTTTGGCGTGGCGGCCGAGCTGTCTCTCTCAAACAAGGCAAAGCGTACGACGATCGTCGGCACTCCGTACTGGATGGCACCAGAAGTCATCACGGAGGGCCGCAGCTACGACACAAAGGCGGATATCTGGTCGCTTGGCGTGACTCTTTACGAGATGGTGACCGGAAATCCACCGTACACGGAGTACGAAGCTATGCGCGCTCTCATGCTCATCTCGAAATCACGGCCGCCGCGGCTCGAGGGCCCAAAATACGCCCCCGTGCTGAAAGACGTGATTGCGCTCTGCCTGGACGAGGTACCCGAGGCGCGGCCGACGGCAGACGAATTACTGAAGCACAAGTTCGTGAAACAGCACGCTAAGGTCACGACGGCGGTTCTGCGCCAGGTTGTTCAGCGGTATCTAGACTGGAAGCAGAAAAATACAAACCATCGTGACTCGCTGCTGATGTTTAATCCGCACCAGTCGCAAGAGAAGGAGAGTGACGAGTTCGACAGTGGCGACGATGCTGAGTCTGTGTGGGACTTCAACATTGACCCCTTTGACGCCAGTACGGGGGCACCGATGCCTGAGGACGACATGAGCGAGGCCCCTGACTCGCTTCGTGAGGTTTTTGGTCTTCCACCAAAGCCGCAAGAGGACTACTCGATGCCGTCTGCTCCAATTTTGAGGCGTGCTATGACCGAAGTTGCGCCGGCCCAGAGTTCGCTAGGCAACGAGCCGAGCCCGGGGCCGCGCTCAGCAGTCGAGCCGCCGGGGCGCCAAGCACATCAACGGGGTGGACAGCAGCCTACGGGACAGCCGTTTGTATTCCCTCAGCCTCAGCAGCAGTCACAACCACCGAAAGAGCCTCATTCGCAGTCGCAATTGCAGCCCCTGCCACAGCTGCCTCCGCAGCTACAACACTTTCAACACCAGCAGCATCATCATCAACAGCACGCGCAACCACCCACACAGCCGCAGTCACAGCAGTTACAACAACTGCAGCAGCAGCAACTGCAGCTGCAGCAGCTACATATGTCGCAGCCACCTACCCAGACGGCGTCGCAACCGCAGGCGTCGCAACAGCAGGCGGCACAGACAGCGCAACAAGGCTCTGGGCCACAAACGCCGTACACGCTTGCGCAAGCGCAAGGCGATGCTATGACGCCGTCGCACACACAGTCGCAACCTTTCTTGCCGCTGGCACCGAACACGCAGCGCCACCCGTCGACATTATCGCGTGTGCCGACGGCCGTGTCTGCATCGTCGCGCCATCGCAGCACTACAATCAGTGCTAGCACATCACTTCGAGAAAATGGCCGCAATCCGTGGCGCAACAGACACGGTTCCGAGGCATCCACACATCTCGAAATGAACCAGTCACAGTCCCTGGCAGCACTTTCTCTTGCTCAAGCACAGGTGCAGGCATCCGTGCATGAGCAGCAGCAACAGCAGCAGCAGCAGCAGCAGCAGCAGCAACAGCATCCACCGCCGCCGCCGCCGCCGCAGCAGCAGCAGGCGCAGCAGGCGCCGCTACAGCAGCAGATCCAGCAGCAGCAGCAGCAGCAGCACGCGGAACAGGTTCATCAACCGCCGCCGCAATTGCCGACGCAAGAGTATTCTCATGCACAGGCCGCCGGCGCAAGCAGCATGCCAGGTCCGGTCTCTATTGGCTCACAGCCGGCTCCTCAACTACCGCGTATACCGCGGATGCCGCCGTTGGACGCGGAGCTAGCCAGAGTATCGGAGCCGCCGTCGCCAAAGGCACCGACCACGGAGCACGCTGTGCCGCGCGGGCAAGGAGCGCCCATTTCGGAAAGTGCAGCCGGCCAGGCCGTGCAAGCGGCAACGCCGCAAGGTCCGTTGCCCGCGGCGCCAGCGCCGCAGATGCCCACGTCGTCCTCCACGCCGTGGAACAAGTCGCCGTCGCCAAAGCGCCACGTGTCGCGGCCCAGTAAGGAGGCCGGCGGCAACGCCAAAGCATCGCTTCCGCGGCTTGTGATGCCGTCGAGGACGGCCGTGCGGCCGCCGCCGCTCATGTCTGCTCCGGCGGGGGCCAATAAGCAGTTCCC
This sequence comes from Entelexis sorbosivorans, assembly GCA_030555795.1. NCBI lineage: Eukaryota > Fungi > Ascomycota > Dipodascomycetes > Dipodascales > Trichomonascaceae > Entelexis > Entelexis sorbosivorans. The sequence continues at coordinate 13,089 of JANIVK010000004.1, read as the reverse complement.
GCCCACGCTGCCGAACATCCGCCGGCAAACGTCGCCGTGGGCGAGCGAGTTCCCACCCATGCCAAAGGTGGACACGAATATCCTGCTGAATAGCACGCCCGACAACCTTGCTGCCGAGCAATTGCTCGAGCTGCTGGTGGGGTTCAAAACTGCCGTGTCGAGTCTCGCGGGCCAGCTTGAGCATCTTGGGCCCAACGCTGCTGCATAGACAACCTGGCGCGCGCGTCCGCGCCCGCGTTAGTGACGGCTGACCTTTGGGGCTGACAGGCCCCGACAATGTATAACGAGTAATTTTAGCATGAACGAGTATCCGTAATGAAACTAGTAGTATTTTTGACATTTTTATACGTACGAAACAGTTCTAGAGCGTGAGGCCGGTCCCGCGTCGCGTGACGAAGCGTTGAGGGTGGGTGATGAGTTTTAGTAGCCGCGCGCAAGCAGAGGCAGTCTTAGCGGCGAGTCGGCTTCACCACAAGGTTATCCAGCTCGTCGCGCTCCCTGATCTGGGCCTCTGCCTCGAGCAGGTACGGCACGAGGTACATGGTGTCCTCCTCGGGCTTGATGCGGTCTTTCGGCGGCGCGAGCTGCTGCTCGAGCGACGCCTGGAAAGCGACAGCAATGCGGTAGACACGCTTGTACGAGTCCTCGGCCGGGATGCGGTGCAGCGCCATCTGCATGACCTCGTTCTCCTCAATGAACAGGTCCTCCGTCTTAAGGCCGAGGTTGCGGTAGCCCGAGATGTTCGTGAAGATGCGCGACGCCGGCAGGAACACGCTCTTCAGCGCCGGACTCGCGTAGATGGCCTTGCGGATCTTCTCCAGCTGCGTAAACGTGGACATGGTTGCAACGGTGGGAAACAGTTAGCTTTTGGCGACTGGTGAGTATCTCCCACCCGCTGATTGGGTCAGCAGGGACATTAGGCAGGCAGCGGTTTCGCGGCAGGCCGTATCATGGAGCGTGTGAAATTTATCGCCATTTTACGCTCTGCGCGCCCCGAAGCGCGCAGGGCCAAATTTCAGGGCGGGCGCCGAAAACTTTCTGAGCAGCCTGATGCAATTGAGCCGCGTACTGCTGGCCCAGGCCCCCAAGGCGCCATTTCCCAAGTCGGGGAAACACTTTGACTCGCTGTTTGTGGCGCCAGCGCGGCCTAAGAAGGCCTGGGATGGTCAGGACAAGGATGCATTCTTCCGCGACAAGTACGCGCATGTGCATGCAAAGCAGCTGAAGCGCCGGCAATTGGAGCAGGAGGAGGCCGCACAGCGCCGCGGCGCCCGGAACGACCACAAGAAGCCCGAGACGCCGCCGCCACGGCCCGACTTCACGCGCCGCCACCGCGCGTTCCTCGACCGCGAGCGCAGCGTCGAGTTTGTGTACGGCACAAACGCCGTGCGCGCCGTGCTGGAACGGCGGCACGTGCAAAAAGTGCTGAGCGGCCAGCGCACGGTGGCTGATGTCGACCCCGAGATTGTGCGGCTGTGCGCCGAGAAGGAGGTGCCCATTGAGACTGGTGTGCCGCAGCAGCACTTGAACACAATGAGCGAAAACGGCGTACACAACAAAGTTGTGGCGCAGACGCGCAAGCGCACGCTCCCGCGTGTGACGTCGCTGGCCGCCGAGGCGACGGACGTGATCGTGAACGGCGAGGACCGGCTGTCGTGCGTGCACCCAGCGCGCAAGCTGCAGCAGCCCCTCGGCATTTATATTGACCAGGTCACGGATACGCACAACATGGGGGCCCTGCTGCGGTCCGCCTGCTGGTTCGGCGTGGACTTCGTCGCCTACAGCTCGCGCAACAGCGCGCCGCTGTCGCCGGCCGTGCTTAAGGCGAGCAGCGGCGCCGCCGAGTTTCTCGAGATTCTCGAGGTCGCACAGCCGCTGCGCCTGTTCGAGCAGCTGAAAGACGGCGGCTGGTCCATTGTGGCCAGCGCGCCTGGCGATGCGGCCGCGCAGCACGACCTGCAGCTCGAGACAGTGGCTCCAGAAGACCTGCGGCAGCGGCTCGCCGAACTTGGCCAGCCCGTGCTGCTTGTAGTCGGTAGCGAGGGCGAGGGCGTGCGCACGAGCCTGCTGCAGCGCAGCACGCACATGTCGAGCCTCAGCAGTCCGCAGCAGCACATTGACTCACTGAATGTCAGCGTCGCGAGTGCCCTGTTTCTGAGCTCGATTGCATAGGAAGTAGCGGGCTCGTAGCTGCGCCGCACGACCGGCGCTCGCTGGCGCTCGCTGGCGCGCATAGCTGCCTGCAGCCGCAGCTTCTGCTGCTGCTATTAACTCGAGAGAGGGACAGGGCTGAACCCGTATCACATACATATGTATATAGAGACATGTATATTTCAGCAAAATAGCTCAGCCTGAAGGACGCGTTGGACGCGAATTGAGCAATGTGCGCATGCTGAACCCTGCACACCGTGGGTAACCAGCCGCGCATCATTGGCTCAAGAACTTAGTAGTGCGTGTAGCCCGTGTGCGTCGGCTCCAGAACGCGGACCTCCTCGTAGGGGAAGCCGAGGTCGAGCAGAATGTCGAAGGCACGCTCCTTCTCATACTCGAGCTGCTCGTCGTTCTTGGCCAGCATGAGGCCGACCGTGCCGAGCGAGTTGATGCCGACGCCGTTGTCGGTCTTCTCGGCGCGGCGCGGCGTGAGCATCATCCACTCCTCGGTGAACACGAGATTATAGTTGATTTCGGGCCGCTTCTTGCCCGGGTTGCTGCGCGACACAATCGTGAGCACGCGGCCAAGCAGCTCCGAGTACCGGAACACGAGATCCTCGGCCGAGGCCTCGGGCGGGACGCCGGTAATGTAGTGTGCGAACGGGATGCGCTTGTCGGCGACGGCCTCCTTCGGCGTGACGCCCTCGGTGGTGTCCGGGAAGGGCCGGAAGTGGTCCGGCAGCGTCATGAACTGGAAGTGCTTGTGCGCGACGGACGCGCCGCTCTGCGAGCCGCTGTTGTAGAAGCCGATGTGGCGCTTGCCGCTCTCGCGGTTTGCCGTGCGCAGCACGTCCATGGCATTCTCCCAGTCGTTCTCGCTGAGCGGCGCCGTCTGTCTTTGGAACTCGTTCGTCACGAGCAGGAAGTGGTACTTCGTGACGGCGAACTTGTTCAGCACAACCGAGTAATCGCCGCGCTTCTCGACAAGCAGATCCTCGTCAATAGGGCTCCAGGGGCTCTGCTTCGCGTCGTTCTTGGCCCGCGAGTCGTTCGCCGGCGCCTGCGCCGGCGCCTGCGGCTTCTTGTCGAGGGCCGGCGCCAGTGTGTACACAAGCTCGAGGCCCGAGCTCAGTTTGTTGCGCACCTCTGTGGACGGCGTGAAAATAACACTGTTCTTGGCCACCGCGTCGGCGAATTTCGTCTGCAGGGTAGCGTACATTGTTTCAATGTCGAACGGATGTCTCACTCCTTGTGGGTTACTCGTGAGTTACTCGTGTGCGTCTACTTATGCCAGTGTGGTTTCCTGCTAATGTAAGCCTGCAGGCCCCAGCGCTGGAGTCCCAACCAAAGGGCGGCGGTACATGCGTACGGTGGTTGATCTGCTTACGCGTGACGCAGCTTCCGCGCGCAAAGATAAGCAACGACAGGTAGTAGCACCGTTAAGAAAGAGGGGGGGCTGCCGGCGCGAGACCAAAACCGCCGCATGGCGCCGACGGCAACGTGTTCTCGATGCCTGGAAAGATATTGCATAATGAGTAAATATCGGGCGGCCGTTATTACTCCACTGCGAGATGATGCACTGCAACTGAATTGTCGTATTCAGTGCTAAAACGGCGCGTTGGCCCACGCTGCCTTCAAACGGCAAAACAGCAGCATAAGTGGCATGTCTTACGAACCTTGGAAATGGAACGGCGGCTTCGCTAAACCGCAGATATAGCCGCGAACGCTACGCCGCGAATGCTACGCCGCGACTGCTACGCCGCGAGCGACTACGCGACGCTTGCCGTCTCGTTCTCGCGCATTACATTGAGACGCACGCAAATCCGAAAAAGAGGCCAGCGATCCCTGGGCGTTTTAGTCTTGGCCTGGCAGCACTGCCCGTGTGAGTGCGCTTAGACTTCCATGCTTCCGTTATCGCCGCACATTTATCGCGTTGCTCTGGAGTGCTGGCGGTGCTTAGTGCCGCAAACCGGTTTCAGAGACGCAGCAGCCTCCGCACGGCGCGCGAATTACGCGTGGCAAAATAACACGTAACCGCAGCCGCGCGCAGCAGCACGGCTCTGTTATGCGCGCAGTGAGCGGTGCCGCGTCGAGGCTGCGCCGGTCCACGTGCCTAATATTAGCAACACATAGAGTTCTGGAACCCTAGGGCCTCGACGCGGCTGCAGATCTAGGGCACGGGCGGTCAAGGCTGCGGATGCGAAAAATGCCTAGACTACGTCACAATATAAACACTGCCATCGGCGCCGTTCGAATTTAGCATAACTTACTTCCAAGATGAACCAGCAACAGGGCTACGGCGGAGGACCCGGGTACGGACAGGGACCCCAGCAGGGCGGCGGACCCGGCTACGGCGGCGGATACCAGAATGACGGCTACTCCGGCGGCGGCGGCTACCAGCAGGGCGGCCCTGGCGGCCGCGAGGAGGGCCACGGCTGCTGCGAGGACATCTGCTGCGGCCTGTGCGCGGGCTGCACGGTGTGCTGCTGCATGGAATGCTGCGACTAGTATGCTATATGGCCTAGTTGCGCTCGTGCGCGCGCCGCGCCCGCGGCCACACACCGCTTCCCCCACGATTAGAAAACAGGATACAGTATAAGTAGCATTTAAGACGTATTTTTTCTCGCAAAGCCTGGCAACGCGCTTTCTATACGCAAAGAGCTGGGCCTGGCTCAGCCGCCGCCTACCAGGAGCTTGGCTACCAGGAGCTTGGCTAAGTCTCGGCCCCTTTTAGACCGTTTAAGGCCTCCTTATACTCAGGCACCCGCCCCCAGGCTTCGTGCCCCGAAGCTTTGTGTCGCCATACCGCGCCGCAAAGCCGTAGCGCCGCGAGCTAAGCCTGGCCGCGCGACGCAGGACATAATAATGGAAACAGCGTCCGATGGACTTGAGATTAGGCGCGCGCCGCCTAGGCCTTAAACGTGCGCTTGCCCGCAGCAAGGTCGGCGGCGTACGCATTCTGGAAAATGGCGTCGCCCTCGGACCAGCCCATGCCGGCGCCAAAGCCCGTGCCAAACACGACGGGCCACGCGCGCCGGCGGAAAAGCAGCACGGACGTCACGACGCCGGCACCAAAGCCGAGGCCCGCCTTCACAAGGCCGTTGGAGAGCACAACGTCCCACTTCTCGTTCAGCACCTTGTCGCTGCGCTGGTTCTGCGTCTCGGCCATGTTTGTGATCGCTTGATCTCAGCTGTGGTTGGACAATGCGTATATTACTGCCCGAGCTCCCAGGGCAACGGCCGGAGTCACATGATCGCTATTGCTTCGGGGCTGCCGTCCCAAGCGGGACATCATCATCTGCCTCCTCGGAACTAGGTGCTGCTGGCTGCTGGAGCCTCGGCGCGCGCAGCGGAATGCGTGGCTGCCGGGACGAAAAAAAAGACAAAAATTGAGCACCAACTAACTACTTAAGTACATAGACACTCTGAGGTTGTAAAATAGAAGAAACGAGTTGGTAGCTAGCCCGCGCGCGCTAGAATCCCCGCGTCGTCTAGGGTTCGTGCCACCGCGGATTAGGGGCACGAGCGCGTCTCCGCAGTGACTCTTTCGTGACGACTGCGGCTCGAGGACATGCTTTCAAGAAAACTGCCCCTTGCCGGCGTGCGAGTGCTGGACCTGTCGCGCGTGCTTGCCGGCCCGCACGCGTCGCAGATGCTCGCCGATATGGGCGCCGACGTGATCAAGGTCGAGCACCCTGTGCGCGGGGACGACACGCGCAGCTGGGGCCCGCCGTTCGCGGCGGGCGGCGAGAGTGCGTACTACCTGAGTGCGAACCGCAACAAACGCTCTATCGGCATTGACTTCAAGCAGCCCGCGGGCCAGCAGCTCGTGCGGCAGCTGGCCGCGAAGTCGGACGTGCTGATTGAGAACCTGCTGCCGGGCGGGCTTGCCAAATACGGCCTCGACTATGCGAGTCTCAGCAGCGTGAACGAGCGCCTTGTCTACGCGAGCATCACGGGCTACGGGCAGACGGGCCCCTACGCGAACCGGCCCGGCTACGACGTCATGGTCGAGGCCGAGTTCGGGCTCATGCACATCACGGGCCACCCCGACGGCCCGCCGGCGAAGGTTGGCGTCGCGCTCACGGACCTGACGACGGGCCTCTACACGGTGACGTCCGTGCTCGGCGCGCTGCGGCACGCCGAGGCCACGGGCGAGGGCCAGCACCTCGACGTCGCGCTCAGCGACTGCCAGCTCGCGTCGCTGGCGAACATCGCCAGCAATGTGCTTGTAAGCGGTGAGCGCGACTCGGGCCGCCACGGCGACGCGCACCCGTCCATTTGCCCGTACCAGTCGTTCCCAACGGCGGACGGCCGCATCATGATCGGCTGCGGCAACGACAACCTGTTCAGGCTGTTTGCAAAGGCCATGAACAAGCCCGCGTGGCTGCAGAACCCGAACTACAAAACGAACGCAGACCGCGTCGCGAATCGGCGCGCGCTCGTGTCAAGCATCTCGAACATGACAGTCCTAAAGAAGACGAGCGAATGGGAGCAGCTCTGGGCAGGCAAGGGCTTCCCGTATGCACCAATTAACGACGTGAAGGACTCGCTTGAGCACCCGCAGACGCAGGCGCGCAACATGGTCGTCGAGGTCGAGCACCCGCTCAGCGGCAGCGTCAAGCTCGTGGACCACCCCGTCAAGTGGAGTAAGACGCAGCCCGGCGTCCGCACGGCACCGCCCACGCTCGGCCAGCACACACGCGAGATTCTGCAGAACGAGTGCGGCCTCGACGCGGCAGCTGTTGCGTCTCTCGTGAGCGACGGCGTCGTCTGCGGTGGGACGGGCTAGGGTGCGCGGGCCGCGGCGCGCGTCGGGACAAAGGTAAGGGAGCCCTGCCAAACTGCACGCCCTCACCCCCTCTTCGCCGCGGTGACAACAAGCTTTGGCCGCGCATTCGGCCTGCGTTTGCTCGCATTGGCGCCTTGCGTAGAACTAGCTTTGAATGCAGAGCCCCGGCGCGGACGCGGCTCGTAGCGGGCCTGCCCCGCCGGCGTCGCCAGGCCCTGACGCGCCAAGTGCAGACGCGCCAAGCACAGAGCCACCAAACACAGAGCCAGGAAGCGGCGTCCCGCCGCAGCTAGACAGCCTCGAAACGTACTACAACGAGCTGCTCGACTCGTATGCGAAGCTTGCTGTCGCGCACTACACGCTGAGCAAGTGGCCGCGCCGCGGCGCCGGCGACGACTCGCTTCTTGAGGCGGCGGACGCGTCGCTGCTCGAAGAGAAGGAAGTGGATGACCTGCATGCCGGCGAGCTGGCTGGCCGCGGCGCCAAATGGGAGGCCGAGGCCGCGAACGAGGAGGCGCGACTCGCTCAGGCCCGCGCCGGCGTTGCCGCCGCCCTGGCGAAACTGAACGCCCTGACGGGCCAGGACGCGCGCCTGGCCGGCCTGCTCGAAGAAATGGACCGCGTTAACGGCTGCGTGCGGCGCCTGAACGACGCAGCGGCGCGCCAAGACGCGCTGCGCCGCCGCAGACAGCGCGTGGCCGAGCAGCGCGCGCGGCTCGAGCGGCAGGAGGCGCACAGCGCCGAGCTGCGGGCCAGCCAGGAAGCACTGCAGCGTGAGCTCGCGGCGGCTAAGGCCGAACAGGCGCGGGCCGTTGCCGCAGAAGAGCGCGCGAACGCGAAGCGCAACGCGATTATACAGCTTCTGACGTAGCCCTCTGTCTGCAGTAGTCCATTGCAATATTTATAGGTCTATCTATTTATTTAGCCTGGTTCGCGCAGCGGCGCGCAGCGGCGCGCAGCGGCGCGCAGCGGCGCGCAGGTGTGCACTGCGCGGCGGCCGATGGCGGCTCGAGGAGGTGTGCTGCTGCTGGCAAGAAGAAGAAGGCCTGCCTCCACAGATATATATACAGATTTTGCATCCCTTTCTTTCCGTTTTTTTTTTTAGCGCCTCTAGATTCAGCAGCGTCTAGTGGTTCAGTTATTATTAGTACACGGGGCATTCAGGAGGGCGCCGATTGCGCCCAGATACCCCTCATGGCGGAAGAAGTACGCCGTTTTGTCGCCCTGGGACCAGTAGCGGATGCCGTGCGAGATCGTCTCGATCGTCTGCGGGTGACCGCGGATGTAGGACCCCGCGAAATAGATGTTTTCTAGGTTGTGGTACCGCGCGTGCAGGTAGCCGAGCTGCGCAATGTTGTAGGAGATGGCGATGAGCAGGCTGCGCGAAATGTCGGCCGGGTCGAACTCGTGCTCGCCCTTCTCCTTGAACGCCTTCGCGAAGAAGCTTGCCGTCGTGGCCGCGCTGAGGCCCATCTTCGGGTAGTCGGCGCCGTAGATGTCGCCGACGGACATGTCGACGTTGCGGTTGTCGCCGCGCGCGGCCATCTGTAGCATCTCGTCGAAGCTTTGAGCCGGTGTGAGCATCGCCAGCAATCCCCACAACGTCCCGCCGCCCACAGCGCTGCCGCCGACGCGTTCGTACTGATTCGGGCCCTCGACCTTAATGAACCCGACGCCGCTGCCGATGTTGACGAGCATGTATGGATACGGCGGCTCAGGCGGGCGCTCGGCAACCTGCATTGGGTCGCGCCCCGTTTTCTTGGCCGCCTCGTCGTCCCACGAGTACACCTCGTTCGGGACCTCACTGATGAGGAACGTCGCACCCTTGATGAGACACTCGATCTCGTCTGCTCGCGACGTCTTCACCCGCAAAGCGTCCTGCACGCGGTCGTAGTACTTGAACGCGCCGCCGCCCGTCGCGATGAGCGACACGGCGTCGGGCTGGCCCGCGAGCAGCGGGCCCAGAAACCGCAGCAGCTGGTCCAGGTCCTCGGTCTCGAAGCTCGCAAAGTGCAGCGAGCCGTTCTCGAAGTAGACAGCCTTGGCCAGCGAGCCGCCAATGTCCAGCGCGACGGCGCGCACGGGCGCCGTCTGGTGGGGCAGCGAAATACTCAGCGACCGGTTCCGTACGTCATCGTGGTTCCCCTTCGGCCTCTCTATTTTAGCCCCCTGCGTCTCGAGCCTCATCCCTACAGCGTGCTGCCAAGTGAACAAGTCTGCAACACGCGCTAATGTTGGGGTCCTGCGCCAGATCCACACACGCTAGGTTGGGGCGGTGGTCTGTGGCCGTGGCCTCCCCCACTATAGCTGACTACGACAGATCAGTGTCGCACGCGTCCGCGATGCCCTCCCGCGGCTGCACATCCGGCTCGCGCTGCAGAGAATTCGCATGACGGCAATTTCCTTTCTTGTGCTCGGCCGGATTATTGTGCTTTGCCTTGCCGGCTTTGACTATTTACTTTTGCTAGAAATGTGTAACATGGCGCTACGAATCTTTGTTAAAAAAAAGGCCCACGACTAAACGACGGCGGGAAAAAGAAGAACAAAAACGAGGTAGCAGTACTGCAGGCGCTGACCGTAACGGTCAATTGCAAAGGAATTTAACTTTAGGCTCGTATGAAGTCGGTGGCGGCCGTATAAACATATATACTGCGGCCGCTGCGGGCTAAATCATTCCCCGCGGCTTAGTCGCGCGCTTCGTCATCGGTAGTTCGGGCCGCGGCCAAATTTCACGCGGCGGGCCTTCTGTCCCGCGCGCTGTTGGTCAGGTGATCAACAAGCGCTCTAAGCGCGTACCCTTTCCACGCCAACGCGCGTCCAATCGTTATGGCCGGGAACTCGCAGTGCACTGCGCAGCTGCAAAAAGGCAGTTAAACTCAAGCTATATAGACAATTAAGGTTACTACAACCTATGCGATAATCGGGACGTCCTATCGCGGCTCGTCGTCTGCAATTGCCCGACGCACATCCCGCTCGGTACATCGCTATTTGCGCTACGTGGCCGCCGCGGGCGCTGCGCAGCACGCCGCGGGCTCTGTGCATAAACCTAACCGGAACGTGTTCCGGGCGGGTGACATAAGCTGAGGCCCTAAGCCCGCTGCGCTGCTGGGAGGCTAGCGTCGTGTTCTAGCGAATCGTGTCAGGCCAAATAGTAGGCACGCGCGGAGGCCATAAACATGGATAAACATTGCTGGCGTGCGCCGATTGATGATTACCCACGCCTGGCCTACACATAATTAGAGAGTCCTATACATATACTAACAATTGACCAAATTCGGCGGATCACAATTAGCGCCAAGCAGCGATTTCGGCGGCTGCGCAGCGCGCCGTCGTCCGCATCCGTAGCGCTGCTGGCGATGCACTGTAATCAGGAGTTCGAGTGAGTGGGGTGAGTCGCATACCCTAACCGCACTAATGTGAGATCACCAGATCAAACAACTGTCATAGGCCCGCCGCCGGCGCAGGCCTCTGTGCTGGGCGGCCCTAGTCAAGCAATTGAGCCGAATCAAGTCGCAGGTATGGGAGATGTAGCACGGGAGTGGTGGTCCGGCCTCCGCGATGCCGCCAGCATGCCGACGGAGGCGCTAGCGAGCCTGCACCGCGAGCGACTACCCTGAGCTCAATCTATGGAGATAAGCATGCCATGATTAACTAAGCGACTCGAGATGCGTTATAGAGGGTAAGGGGAGGCATTGCAAGATCCAGGGCAGTGCGAACTGAAAAATTCGGTATATAATCACGAAGCACGTAGAACGCGTTGCTTTGTGTAATCGGACATTCGCCGAAACCCGGCCAGCGCCTGACTTCGCAATCCCCTCAAACAGAGATTAATATCTGGACCACCCATTAGGTTGTGTGTGGCCTGAATTGACAAGCAATTGCTCGTCAAAACCATTGGATTCCCGGACATTTCCCCCCTCGACCTCGCGCTTTGGTAATTAGCATCCCCCACCGGGATTGTCTTAGCCACAATTACTGCCTCTGGTCCAGTTTCCCAGCTCTCAATCCGCATGCTCTCGCCCCCATACTCGCCGTTTCCTGAAAAGGATCACCAGGGCTCGGGGGTGCTTGCTGCGGAGGCCGCGAAACCGTTTAGTCGCGGCGCACCACGCGTCCCGCACGCGACGCCGACGCCAACCCAGTCTGATAGCGCCACGGCTATCAGCAGTCTAAGTGCCAGCGGCGACGACCTCACGGATAATGACTATAGCTCCGAGGAGAGCAGCGGGTCTGTGCCTCCGGAAGCCGTCAGCCGAGACTCGAGCGTCGTTGGCAGCGACAGTAGCCGCAAGCGCGCGGCCAGTGAGGCGTTTGCCGACGAGCATGCGCACGAGCGCTCGCATAGCCTGCGCCAGCGTCGTATGACGACCTGCTGGGACGCGCTCAAGTCGGACCCGGCCCGCTACCTGCGGCAGGAACGCAGTTTGCTTGGATTGTATCCATTGCGGCGCCATTCGTGGGCGGGGTCGGCCTCGAGCATCGGCAACCTGACCGACGACGCCGTCGAGTCGAGCAGCACGGCGAGCTCCGCGCGCAGCCGCGGCGGCCGACCGCGCCGCGCGACAAGCGGCACGGGCAGCGGCACGGGCTCGGGCCTGCCGAACCGGCGCGGCCGTCGCGCCGCGCTGCAGACCGAGTCGGACGGTGGTGACGACGCGAGCGAGGAGCAGTCGCCGAAGAAGGGCTCGCAGGTGCGCGTGCACGACCTGAGTCTGCACCAGATTGAGGACTTTTCGCCGCCGCTGACGACGCTGCCGCCGGGCAAGAGCCTGCGCGCGGAGTGGAAGGGCGCGCCCATGGATCTCAGCAACGATCCGGACCTGCATCTGCTGCACCCGGCCGAGGCGCACCTGGCCAGCGTTCTGCGTCTGCCCTGCGAGGTCTACCTTGACTCGAAGCGTCGCCTGTTCGCCGAGAAGGTGCACCGTCTGCGCCAGGGTCTGCCGTTCCGACGTACAGACTCGCAGAAGGCGTGCCGCATAGATGTGAACAAGGCGTCGCGATTGTTCGGGGCTTTCGAAAGAATCGGCTGGCTCGATGATGCCCTGTTCCAGAGCTATGCTGAGTAGTGATGTGCGTGCCCGCGTGGCTGCCATCTATCTTATCCAACTAACGTAACGTGTAATGTATTTCAGTATCTATGAGTGCAGCGGCGCGTTGAGGCCGCGGGAGTCTATATTTCCTTAATTGTGATGTGCATCCGACTCTGCGAATGTCCGGCTCAGCTGCGCCGCACAGTATACTTGCGATCGTCATATCTATGGTTGGGAGCAGAACAATCAGGCCCACTGACACGGGGGTTCACAGGGACTTGCAGCACGGCTCTTCTCCGTTTGTTCAAGCAACCTACCACTGGCTATGTGTTACTTCGTCTAGGGCTCGCGGGGTTCCCACAGCAAGCAGGAAGTCATGCGCAATAGCCGCGGCCCTTACAACCTGCTCGAATTTTAAGCACACAACAGTGATTAGGTGCAATGGATCGTGGCATTGTGTAGTGCAAAGAGTCGCCGTGCGAGGCACGCGCGTTGCTGATAGCGCGCGCCTTATACGCACGCGGTCTTTTATTCAGGCGAGTAAGTTACTCTGTCTACTACCATGTATAATATGCGTCCAAGACTCGCCAACAAACTCAAAGTTCTCAGCTCTCGGTGATGCCAAGCGCGAACAAAACATTCTAGTCGTACCCACCACATCTATCTATATCGTCCCACGCGTTGGTATCCCACTCACTCCTCAGGAGTAGCCCGCACGTAGCCCAAACCTTCTCCACAGTAGAAACTAAACCAACATGTACTTGCGCTCGCACATTTACAGCCACGCCGATCTTATTCTTGCGGTTTGAGGCTGTCACGTTTACGAATGCGGTGCCGGGAGAATTATGCGAACCCTTGAACCGGGCGGCCTGGCACCGGGGTACGTCCCAAAAAAGGCGGCCGCGCTGCGATTACGCCAAGCAGCTCCCTTCGCCTCTCTAACAGAATCATAGATGGCGCCACAGAGCCACATTGTAGTGACCCTGCGGTTGCCGAAGAAGCAGCTCGAGCCTTTCGACTTCTCGGACTGCAAACCGCCGGTGGCCAAGAAGCCGCGCAAGCGACCAGCCACTGCGCGCGCGCGCGGCGGGCCCGCGTCCGGCGGCCGCGCGA